>JZLH01S0509150.1:53800-65046 GCA_001188425.1 Eucidaris tribuloides
TTGATCGAAGGTAGTCGCAACTGCTAGTGTGACCAGGGCCTTAGTCATCACCATGATAATCACAGTCATACATGACTGTACATAGGATTATTTGACAAATGCCACGGGAGTGACGAACCTTGTATCTTAAGTTATAGTGAAAGTGATGTTTTCATAACAGCTTGTCGGTGTTGAAGCTAACACGCAATATTTCGTTCTGACCAGTTCTCGAACTTTGAATCTCACAGATGAAGCCACAATCATAGGGTATAAGATGGCTATCCCACTGTTTTTTGAGTCTTCTCAACAGGAGACATTTTTGAGATGCAAGATTTTTGTTGTTTTTTTCACCTCAGTGACATTATGTTTGTAGTAGTTTATCAAATATAACTATTAAACAGACCTGCATGATTTGCTGGACACCTTTGCGGAGTGTAGGGGCTATTGTGAATGCTGGGAAGGCTTTGATCTTCTGAGCATTAAGCCACTGTTCATATTCTGTAGTGCGTAACATCCTAAACTTCTCTTGCTGATCACCCTGAAAGATAAACACATAAAATGACACATAGGTTCAAAGGTCAAATCATTGTACCAGTATGATTTTGAGTGACAACCACCATGCCTTCTCAATCTGGGTATTACATGTATATCTGGGCACTAGAAATCATCATCATATATGTTCAGATATCATCTGATATCAAGATTCCTCTGTCTTAAATCATGCATTGTCATACAATGATTGTATGTGTTATTGATTGTATTTGTCACTGTTATAAGTAAATAATAAACAAAATCAATAATTGATCACCACTAGTTGCTACCAATGTCACATGCATCAATTTCTTTCTTGAAATATATGACACATATACACCAATTGTGATTTTCAATATTCATTAATTTATATGTCTATTGTTTTGAAGTACTTAAAGGTTTTTCTCATAATTTTTGCATTTGTATTTAACATTATTTCCTGGTATCAAATTATAACAAAAAACAGTGCATTCAGAAACATCCGTATTAAGCACCAAATAAATGTTTTGTATTATTTGTATTATTATCATATTGCACTTACTATAATAACATTGCCACATAATAGCAAGCTGGTGTTCTTTGTTATATGAGAGACGAGATGTAATAAGGCTGGGCGACAGTCTGGGGGACCCGACAGGAGCAAGATTTGTGGCCTGCAAGTTGAAATAAAAAGGAAAACAAAATATTACACATAGTCAAATGAAATAAAACGTTGAGCGATAAGTTTCTTATTTTATGGTAAATAGCATGATTGGAGGTAGTCCTTGACTTGGGGTGAAACTATTCTAGAATCAAGTAAACTATGCAAGGATTCTGCTGTTAAAATCTTCTAGTCAAACGTTGACTCATTCTCAAAAAAAAGCTACAATCATTATCTGCTGTAGCAGGCAAATCTGTTGCATAGCTCTTAATGGGATTTATTCATATTGGGGCTTTAAAGGACATAAAATACTGGTATGTTTATGCTTGATTCTCCTTAAGTAAACAAATTAAAGACAAATCCTTCCAGCTGTAAGATCCACTCCAGCTGGTGTATATATTTCAATTCATTTGGTTTTGGGGGCATTTGCAATTGTTCCCGATCATGTCATTAACCTTTCTTAAAAAAACTGAAAGTTTAATTTCCAACCACTTTCATAAGCAGCCCTATGCCTTAATATCTTTTTTAATCATATACTTCGAAGATATACATGCATACATCCACATGACATGCCATGTGCGAATGACAAGAAACTTACCTGAATGTCTTAACATGCTCTGGTACATTGCCTAGTTTTATTGTTGACTGTAGAGCTCGCTTGTACAAGAAAGCTTGGTTTGATGAACCCCAGTTTATCTCTGTTAGAAAGAACAATCAAATGTTGAGGATTCATAGCAAATTGCACAGTGTCATGTACATTCATAGGGTAAGAAGATATACATATTTGTAAGAATGTTTTAAATATTGCTTTGAATGTTTCTAAACTTTCTATTACAAATACTACAATTCTTTCCAAACTCCTATAAACTACATCACATCATTATCAAAGGACTATTTGTTCTGTATTTTGACAACAAAATTGCCTGGACCAGCAATAAACGTGTTTCATGAGACATTATGGAAATCCTTCCACCAATTTTAATTAGCTGAGCAAATCATTGATATGAAAACAAGTATATCATCTACCTACCTGCCTACGTGCACAAATTACATGTCTCCATTTGATCACACTTTTAACAGGATCAAATATCCTTCAAAGAACCATTTTGGTGTATTTGACTCTACCATCACTCACTGAATCCTTTCCTTTTCTGTAGTATCTATGTTAAATTTTGTTCCCTTTCACACTTCTAACTAACATCTCAATCTTAGATACACTAACATTGTGGAAGCCTCATGTACAAAACTGATAAACTATGCTATCTGACATATCTGACAGTGTTTAAATGGATGAATAAACACCCTAGAACACAAAATTTCGGACTGTTATGCTGTCACTTGAAAAATATGTATAGATGAAAATCGGCACACAAATTGTCAGCTGATAAAAACTCTGCAACACTGCAGGCTCTGGGAAAAATGGGAATTGTTGCTCAATGATTTTCACTTTTTAAAAGCACATAATGATCATTTTGAACTGCAATATTTTCATGGCTTCATAATGAGACCTTATCAGAGACACTGGTAGCATGGAGAATTGTGAAACTCAACTTAAAACTGGAAGAAATGTTACAATGACGCCTTTAAGCTGTCGTGTTGTAAATCTTCCATCAAACAGAAAATGTTAACTTTATTATACATTGTATGACCATCATCATTATTATCATCATCACCACCATCATCCCTAATGCCATCAATATCATCTCAATCATCATCGCCATCACCACCACCATCATCACCATCATCACCATCATCACCACCACCATCATCACCATCATCACCACCACCATCATCACCACCACCATCATCACCATCATCACCACCACCATCATCACCATCATCACCACCACCACCATCATCACCATCATCATCATCACCATCATCACCATCACCATAAACCCAAGAGACATCCTGTCTGACCTGGTTTTGTGCTGTGTACGTAGAGATACAGTCCTGAGATGATACCGATGGTGATGAGGGCAGCCCACCAGTTGATGAGGAACATCACCCCCAGACAGATAACGGATGCCACCAACGCCACCCACATGTTGTAATACTTGAAAGCAGGCCTCCACCCTTGATAAGAACGATATCAGAGAAAAAAGAAGACATAAAATTAGCTTACTCATAATGCAGTTCCTCAGTCATTTTAGTGCTAAAATATTTTTTTCTTTTGTTTTGTCTTCGAATTGCCTGGATTAGTTGACTAACACATTTACGAAATGACCACACATTCTATACAGTCATGTGATAATATATTTCCTTGATTTTATTATATATTTGTTGTGAAAGACTGCAATGGTTTAATAAGAATTTTACAACTTAATCATTAAAGTTTGGGTGGACATTAATCAAAAATGCATAATGTATACTAAAAGATTGCAGATGGTTTTATTACAGGTTTCTGGACTACTAATGGCCAGCAAAACAAAATCAGATTGTACTAGATGTAGATGACCCACATATTTTGTGAAATGTTTATGGTGAAGCTACTAGGCTGCGACTTTACACTTCTATGATGGTTGATCATTTTCCAGTTGATTTGGATTTTATTTCACCATCAGCTGATTCTACGCCCCACATACCTGGTGACTTGGCCAATGATGCCGAGAAGCAGGAGAAGTTGATGAGTGCATAGGATGCCAGGAAGAAGTTAGAGATGAGAGGGGCAATCGTATTCAGCTCACCTGTCACAAACAACCAACAAAAACAGTCTAGGTTGAAGACTAGATATTGCATCATCACAATAGAACATGTAGCAAATGTGTACATTGTAATATAAATTCCTTACATACTGAATGTATTCTACTAGTGCCATTTCCATCTCTGTATAACAAAATCTTAAATTTTTCATGCATGCATTATTTCCACTAAGTGTAGCCACAGAAATTTACATTCAGTATTTAAAGGCATCATATAACAATATTTCCATTATTTCCATATTTCATGCAGATCAAATTTGTCTAAAAATGTGATCTGCATGATTCCCCATATTACTAGTGTTTTTGAAAAGGTTTAGAAATGAAGCCCTAAAAAATTACAGTTCAAAATGATGATTAAATGCCTTTGAAAAGTAAAAATCATTGAGAGACCATTCCAGTTCCCCCCCCCCCCCATAGACTGCTATGTTGCAGAATTTTCATCGGCGGAGAATAATTCATGTGCCAATCTTATCTTTACACATTTTACGAGTGACAGCATATATGTCTGAACTTTTTTTGTTCTAGGGTGTTTATTTGTCCATTCAAACACTGTCAGATATGTCAAATAGCAAAGTTCGACAATTTGTTTTAACAGGTCTTCCACAATGTTATATAGTGTCTTTAAATATGACAGCAGATGACTCAACATTTAAGTTTTGGATTTGCACTACCAAAAGTGATTATTAACAGCATAGATACCAGTCACTGATTTTGTTGGGGAAAAAATGATTATTCAACATTCAGAATATTCAAGATATTATAACATATCCCAATACATGTTGTTGCTTTAAATGGAATGGCCAATATTACTGTCATTAATATTAAGTTCTACACAATATTTATTACAAATGAAAAAGAAATCGTAATTGCAAAGTGTTCATCACATTTGAATTTAATATTGATAAGTTTACAGGCATTGTGGACAAATCTACAAAATCCAATAAAAGTCAACAAAATGCAAATACACATGAAATACAAATATTTCTTGCAATTATTGCATCTTAAGTGTTGCATAACAAAAACTTCTGCCTTGCCTAATAATGGCAATTGAAAAATTAGGGAAATTTTAATTATTACCATTACTCTGGAACAAAGATGTGCAAAGTGGGCATGACATGGAATTTTCGAATCTTGCGATAATCTGTCGACTTACCGATGGCAATGAAAGCTGCAGCAATGAAGAACGTGAGAACAAACGCCCTCTTGGGTTCATCCGCAGCACCATGACCCTTGGCAAAATATTCCATCTTGGGGAAAATCTTGTCCTTGCAGACAGCCTAATTGACAAAAACACAAAAAGGACATTAAGCTTCATAAATATATGAAATATACAAAAAAGGAAATTGAAATATTGGCAGCATGGAGGCCCAATAGACGTCGGATGATAAATTTTGTTTTTATTGATGTATAGGGTTATAACAAAGTCAAGTCACTGACCCATGGTCCCATGGTCAGGTTAAATTAAGTCACATTTTTTGGTGACTAGGACTGAATCGAGTCAGAGTTTGAGATGACTTTGATTTGACTCAGTCAGGAAACTTGGGTACCCACTTAAACAAAACTTGTCTTGATTCTGACTACAATTAACAAAATATAATGACTTGACTTGCATCAATATAAATTTTGTTTTAAAGAACCACACTACTTCATTAACAAAAAACAAATTCATCATCCAAGTGTCATTTCACCATTTGAAAGAACCGCAAAATCTATAATGTGACTTTTCAGACAAAGGGAGCATTTTTCTCCCACTTGCCCTATGTACTGATTAGAATTAAAGAATTAAAAAAAATATGATCTACACAGGTCCCTCAGGATGACACAGCATACATTTTGCCAAAAGGGGTGTTGCCATGAACATTAGGCACAGATGCCACATACCCCGACTTCTAAGAACTATGTGGTTTGAAATTCAGATATCCTACAACTCGGTCATGTCAGAGTTGACAACTTACCTGGAACACTTTGGGAGCACTGACCAAACTAGCGAGAGCCGATGAGAGTGATGCAGCAAAGATACCAGCCAGAACCAGAGGAGCCCAAGCTGAAATGATGTTAGCAGCCTGCAGGAAAACAAAAAACAGGAGGATAGGAAATTGATTGTGCTCATTCTCTTCTAAAGATTCAACAACAAAGGAAAAAGGGGTATGGTTGGGGTCCGGCAGTTTTTAGTTTTAGTTTAAAACTTACACGATATTGTTTTTATTGTAAATATATGTTTGAATAGAATCAAATTAACTTGGACTTGAACTTGAACTTGAACTAGTATACCACTGAATCATTTATCCCATAAAATTGTGTTGCACAAGAAACAGCTTGATGACAGTTGAAGCCCACTTCTCTGATTTGCAACACGAATGTGTTACCCACATGCCAACACGGTGTCAGCAGTTTTATTTACAAATAATCAAATGTTAAAACTAAATACGCACACTAAAAAAAATAAGTTTGAGATAGAGTGAACTAGTTGTCACTTCCTAAGAATATGTTTTATTTTCTTGTGAGTGCTGTGTTGAAGTAGTATTTAGGCTTGTCTTGTTTTGTTTTGTTTAGCTCTGCTGTTTTTGTCCCAATGGCTGGTATTTTCCATTTCAGGGACAAAAGAACTCTTCTACCGGTCTGAACTTAACAACCACTATGATAGATGTCCACTAATATGTAAATTCAGAATGGAATACCTCAAAGGTAAAAAAATTACCCGAAATAACAAATTATCTTAAATTGACAAAACCACAAATTAGCTATAAGTGTGTTATTTTGTTATATATCAACCCTTGCCTTGCTTCGTTCACCAATTTGCACAAATCATTTAATGCACAGAAGGCAATGGGTGATTTCAAGTTTGGTGTTGAAATCTGGTGTTAGTGTTGTAACAACACTAACACCAGCTATAATACCGTACTTGAAGTCAGGCCTGGTGTCGGGGTTGACCTCGAAAATTATGACGTACATCCGGAAGTTGGTGTTGAAACTGGTGTTGAATATCGTCTGCTGAACCGAGTATCGTGGTTGGTGTTTGTGATTTACGTGTAATTTTTCCATTCATCAACACTAAACCCTAGGGTTTAGGCAATTCGTGATTTCAAGTTTGGTGTTGGTGTTGGTGTTGGTCTTGTGAGTGGCACAGCTGACATACTCGTGTGTGTTGGCTATGGAGAAAGCTTCGCTGTGCGACGCAAACCTCTGAAAGAACCTTTTCTCCTTTAAAACTTACATAATTCGCCAAATTGATATTAAACTTCCATATATGAATAGAGAAAAATAACTTGTCTTTCAGATTCATACAAGTTTTTTGGCTGGCAGTATTGATTTGGTGTCATTTTTATAACATTAGTCCAAAAATTTCGGCCATCGGCGTAACTTTCTGCCAACGCCATGATCGCGCGTGATGTCACTCGGTGTTATGTGATCGATAGTACAATCGGTATCGTCTGCTTAAACCGAGCTCGGTGTTGGAGCTCGGTTTAGCAGACGATTTTGTTTCCTCGACACTAACACCAACACCAACACCGAACTTGAAATCACCCATTGAGTAGGAGAATCACTAACCCCTCAAAATCCTCTTACTCAATACAATACCCTTCTCATGGCACAAGCAAGTCATTCATGCCTTCTATGCACGAACAGAGTGTGCCTATTCTGCAAAAACTATGAATTGCAAATGAAACTGAATTGAACCAGAAGTTCACTTTTAAACACGTGGCAAACGAAGAGCTAAAAAGCTGAAATGAAAAACATTACTTACTGCAAAATCGTTAACCAATCCATACTCGCACATCATGGTACCGTTCAGACAGGCAGTGGTCACATTCCCTGCAAACACGTCAGCAATGCTCCCTGTTGCCTCACGGACTGCACATGCCCCAATGACCCAGCTGAGACCAATGTAGATGACGGTGGTGATCGCAATGGCTAGTAGGGTCCCCTTGGGGATGGCCTTCTGGGCATCCTGTCAAGTCAGAAGAAAAAAAATTGTTTTCAGGTCAAAGATTGGGTTCAGGATTCGCATGCCAAAAAATGATAAAATGAATGAAATCAGCTTAAATCATTCACAATATGAAGATTAATATAAATAAGCACCTCTCACAGAACCTTTGTGTAGAATTCACAGTTTTGGTGAAAATCTGGACGGTTAAACTTAAAATTTGCAAAGCAACAGCCCATGCATATCGTTATTAGTTTTTCTCATAATACAACAAGTTCATGACATATATGGATCTCAAACTTTCAGCACAATATTTGTAAGTACTTAACTACCATTTGGTAATGATAATGAAGTGATGGTCTTGCAAATCCTAAACCCAATCATTAAGGCTGTATAACATTTGTAAACCTTTGATGTATTCAACTAGTGTATGTAGCCTCAAAATACAATTTCAATTCAATTGACAGGTAATCATTTGTTTTAATATTTCATTGGATCTGCCATTAAAAATCTATCAAAAAACAATTTCAATGGATGACTGTAATTTTTGCTTTTCACACTGAAAGAATATCAGGTTCAAGCATTCCGTTTTGTTGATTTATGGCCACACAAATATTTTGACCTACTTTCCCCATCAGTCATACTGTATAAAGGTGATACTGACAAAATTTCATCAAGATATTGGGTTTTTATGCATGGATTGTGTCAGAGTCATAACCAGGACAGATTTCAGAGTCAGCTGCATTTAGTGATTGAAAAACGAGACAAGTTTTGTTATCTTAAGTTACATGCCAGTCGTTGCACGCCAGAACCAGATACGACTGGCTGACGAAACTGAGACCATGTGAATGTGTCTGTTTATCTACTGTCCTGAGTGAATGGCTCAATGGCTCATTCTGGAAAAGCACAAATGCTTCCTTTTTAGGAATACAATGAAAAATTCTGCTTAACCGCCTTCCTCTATTACTTCCTGTGAAACAAACCACTTCCTACTACAATACACCACTGAAAAGCTTTTTTTCTTGTGTGATTTTGTTTTGGGGGGATTTTATTAGCAGGTTAGCTTAGAAACTAGAAATAGATTATTTGTATAAAATGTGGTGATAAAACTGGTAACAGACAAGTTAGAATAAGAAACAGATATTTGTATAAAATGTGGGCATTCTATGTCACCCGGTATTAGAGAGGTTAGAATAAGGACAAACTGTAGAAGTTTAAAAGTGCCAAGATAATTCAAAAGACTAAATACAGACCTCCAAACCTTTCTGAATTGAAATTAGAAATGACTTTATTCAAAAATACAGTAGGAAAGAAACAACATTTCTTATACACGTGTATGGTAAACTTATCAAGAACTAGAAAAGTTCGACTGCACGCAGTCGATGGGTATGCCTCCGCCCAGTGCGCCCACTATGCAGGAGCTAACAACCTAATTATATCAACAGTTAGCACTCCTAACTGAAGGTATAGGTTTGGCACAAAGTTCATTGACCTTTGACCCTTGACCCTGACCGTTGACTCCTGTGACTCTACCAAAATATTTGTCTTTTGGTTTTGAACCTACCCGCCAAATTACATCAGCAGTGAGCACTCTCTACTGAACTTATAGGCAGAAAAATAGCATTTTGGGACAAAGTTCATTGACCTTTGACACTTGACTTTGACCTTTGACCCCTGTGACTCTACCAAAATCTTTGTCTTTTGGTTTTTAACCTAACCACCAAATTACAACAACAGTGAGCACTCCTAACTGAAGTTATAGGCTGAAAATGAGATTTTGGGACAAAGGACATTGATCTTTGACCCTTGACCCTCGACGGATTTGTCCCAAAATCTAATCAATTCATCCTTGCCTAGTGGTCTACCCTTGGTCCAAGTATCATTAGAATCCCTCCAGCAGTACTTCAATAATCTTGTTTACAAGAAAGTGTGGACGCACAGACGCACGGACGTACGGACGTACGGACGGACAACCCGAAAACATAATGCTTCCAGCTCATAAATAGGAAATTCAAAACAGGAGTAAAATAGAAATGGTCAAAATTCAGATTTTTTTTCTCCAAATTTAGAATAGATTTGAGGTCTGCTAGATAAGAAAATAAGTTCTAGCAGGAGAAGACCAGCTATTTAAGACAAGAAGAAGACTTGCTGAAGTTAAACAAAAGTCCACTTATAAACTGTAACAACTTTTACTCTTTTTACTGTTACAAGTCAAATTTTGGTTCTCAAAAAGTTGAATTCTTCAGTTCTTCGAACTTATCTTGTCTCTATGTGCTAATAAGGCATGTATTTCATGCATACATGGACTTGTTTGGGACTATTTCATCTTGTTTGTAATCTTTTTTTTTGGGGGGGGGGTCAGCATTATGCTGGAGAGAAACCTGTTCTATATTTCATATAATATACAATGGCAGGAAGCTTCTTGTTTGGTGTGTATACATGGTATGCTGTCTGAAGTTCATGGTTTGTTTAAACAACATTGTACTGATAATACACAAGCAGTCCAAATCCCACAAAGTTCATTACAGAAAATCTAGTTAACATTATAATTATAGATATCTGATTCTTTTAATGAGATGTATTGAATTTTTCAAGCTTGATCAGCATGGACAAATGGACTTATGTAAATGATACAATAGGCTTTAGCACATCTACACAGCTGCCATACCAAAATATAAACCATAACTAGTGCAATCAAGTTGTGTCACATTGATGGGTAGGCCCTCTGCACTGCCATGCAATTTCAAGTTCATTGTTTCATCACTGTCAGTAGATATTTGACACAAGTTTGATTTAAAAATCAAGTGGTTCATAAGTTATCACAATAATGTGCTCAAATGAGATATTTATTGAGGCCTGTGACATTAGATGTTTGAACTCCTAAATCAATCAGTTTGTTGGTGCCTCATAGGTCATAGCACATACATGACCCATGTTTTATTAAAACTTGATCAATGGAAATTATGCTACTGACGTGACTTAGTTCAGTGAATTTCACATAAGAGTGTAACTATGGACCTGCAACATTCAAACTGACAGTTTGTTTCTTTGGTGCACTCTTTCTTCAAATTCAAGGTATTAAGTGATCTTCAGCTTTCACAGACATGTCCTTCATAAAAAGCCCAAGGGCGTGAGTGATGTTTGGTTCTGCTGCTGGAGGGGTGCAAATGGGATTCCCTGCCTTTAATGGTATAAAACCCAGACATCTATTTGCATTTTTATAGAGAATAGATACAAAAAGAGAAAGAAAATGGTGAAAGTTGGAGCAAATTTGACTGAATCATTCAAGACTTATGAATGTTCAAAGTTCACTTAAACGCAGGGGATCTCTTTTGTATGCATAAAAATTAACATTGTGTAAATACAATAGCATTTAGAAGAAAATGCCATCTGGGAACCATTAGCAAAATATAGGAGCTAGAAACTCAGTTTTAGTGGAATTATAGTGACCGTTAGACTCTGATTTGAA
>JZLH01S0509150.1:65096-87356 GCA_001188425.1 Eucidaris tribuloides
CCCTTGACGGATTTGTCCCAAAATCTAATCAATTCATCCTTGCCTAGCGGTCTACCCTTGGTCCAAGTATCATTAGAATCCCTCCAGCGGTACTTCAGTAATCTTGTTCACAAGCAAGTGTGGATGCACGGACGTACGGACGGACAACCCGAAAACATAATGCCTCCGGCTCCCTTACGGGGCGGAGGCATAAAAATAGGAAATTCAAAACAGGAGTAATAGAAATGGTCAAAATTCAGATTCTTTTCTCCAAATTTAGAATAGATGTGAGGTCTGCTAGATAAGAAAACAAGATATCTAGCAGGAGAAGACCAGCTATTTAAGACAAGAAGAAAACTTGCTGAAGTTAAACAAAAGTCCACTTATAAACTGTAACAACTTTTACTCTTCTTACTGTTACAAGTCAAATTTTGGTTCTCAAAAAGTTGAATTCTTCAGTTCTTCCAACTTATCTTGTCTGTTTGTGCTAATAAGGAATGTATTTCATGCATACATGGACTTGTTTGGGACTATTTCATCTTGTTTTTAATCTTTTTTTTTTTTGGTCAGCATTATGCTGGACAGAAACCTGTTCTATATTTCATATAATATACAATGGCAGGAAGCTTCTTGTTTGGTGTGTAATACATGGTATGCTGTCTGAAGTTCATGGTTTGTTTAAACAAACATTGTACTGATAATACACAAGCAGTCCAAATCCCACAAAGTTCATTACAGAAAATCTAGTTAACATTATAATTATAGATATCTGATTCTTTTAATGAGATGTATTGAATTTTTCAAGCTTGATCAGCATGGACAAATGGACTTATGTAAATGATACAATAGCACATCTACACAGCTGCCATACCAAAATATAAACCATAACTAGTGCAATCTAGTTGTTTCACATTGATGGGTAGGCCTCTGCACTGCCATGCCATTTCAAGTTCATTGTTTCATCACTGTCAGTAGATATTTGACACAAGTTTGATTTGAAAATCAAGCGGTTCATAAGTTATCACAATAATGTGCTCAAATGAGATATTTATTGAGGCCTGTGACATTAGATGTTTGAACTCCTAAATCAATCAGTTTGTTGGTGCCTCATAGTACATACATGACCCATGTTTTATTAAAACTTGATCAATGGAAATTATGCTACTGACGTGACTTAGTTCAGTGAATTTCACATAAGAGTGTAACTATGGACCTGCAACATTCAAACTGACAGTTTGTTTCTTTGGTGCACTTTTTCTTCAAATTCAAGGTATTAACTGATCTTCAGCTTTCACAGACATGTCCTTCATAAAAAGCCCAAGGACGAGAGTGATGTTTGGTTCTGCTGCTGGAGGGGTGCAAATGGGATTCCCTGCCTTTAATGGTATAAAACCCAGACATCTATTTGCATTTTGAGAATAGATACAAAAAGAGAAAGAAAATGGTGAAAGTTGGAGCAAATTTGACTGAATCATTCAAGACTTATGAATGTTCAAAGTTTACTTAAACGCAGGGGATCTCTTTTGCATGCCTAAAAATTATCATTGTGTAAATACAATAGCATTTAGAAGAAAATGCCATCTGGGAACCATTAGCAAAATATAGGAGCTAGAAACTCAGTTTTAGTGGAATTATAGTGACCGTTAGACTCTGATTTGAATTTTTTTTTCTCGCGAGAAAAAATTACCTGCCATAGAACGTACACTAAACGGCTATTGTTTTTCTTTTGCATTTTTCTAAATTCTAGGCAATCACTGACCCCCCCGATTTCACAGACATGCCCTTCATCAATAGCTTAAGGGCATGGGCTATCTTTTCCTGGTCTGCGGGGATGTTTGCACATGAGATCCACTGCCTTTAATCCTTATTATGGAGGGTTTTTAAGTTGGCAACTCTACCACATTCTGGTGTGAAGAACTCCCTATTTGGCTTTGTACACAAATTTTCACAAATTTACATTTTTCGGAAATGTCAGTAATCAAATTCTTTCAGAAAGGCAGGTAGAATAATTTTTGCTGGGGTATACTTGTACAACAAGCAAGAGGCAAACAGATATTTGAAATAATGAGAATAAGTTAACATTTGTATACAAAACCAATGGAGAGTTCTCCACACTTTCATCTCAAAAGAATCCTCCATAATGACAACTGAATGCCTTTGAACATTCATAACTCTTGAACAGTTCAACCGAATTTGATCAAACTTTCACTGTTTTATGTCTTTTATTGTGTTGTATTCTCTGAATGCAGGAAGATGTTTGGGTTTCATTCAACTTTAATGTATGACCACAAAACACAAACCCCAGCCCCATAACTTACAGCCAAGTCTCCCGAGATGTTAGCACCAGCCAGGATACCAGTCGCAGCCGGGAAGAAGATAGAGAAGACAGAGAAGAAGCTTTCCCCACCTTTAAATCCAGGTCCAAAGTTCTCTTTGAAAACATCACCTATATAGAGAGAACAAAAAGTGTCACATTGGGACTACTTTGGAAAAATGTACATGTACATATTCAAACGATTCTACATTGAGCTTGAGTAATCTTTTACATAAGCACAACACGCTAAATAAACGTGTAAAAATAAGAGAGCACATAGTACTAACACACAAATATTCAATCCTCACTATCTTATGAGCTGCAGCCGACTTTTGACAGCCATATTTTCTACACTCAATAAGATTGTTCTGTGTGATAAAAGTGAGGAATCATGCCATTAATAAACTACAAAAGGTACAATAAAATAGTTCAGGCCTTCAAATCCCCTTGGTTGAAAAAGTAGGAGAAATAAGGAGCAAAATTCTCCAAATAGTAGAAGAAAAGTAGGACTCAATCCACCAAAGTAAGAGGAAAGTAAGATATTTTCACGTAGTGTTTGGAGTAATAACCGTGAAGAAAATGGAAACATGTGGAATACCTGGAAAACAAATTCTAAGATAAATTTAGCGAAAAAGCAGAAATCCACGGAGATGAATTTTCCTTCACAAACTGGTGATGATGGTAGTTACAGTACTTTCAGCAACAACTTGTAATAACAACCTAACTCAAAACAAATATTAAACTTATCACAAAGGGGTTTTTTGGACAAAAAGTAGGAAAAAGTAGGAAAATAAGGACTTTTAGGGGGAAAAATAGGAAAATTAAGATCTTCATAAAAAAGTAGGAAAAAGTAGGAAAAGTAGGACCAGTTAAAGGCTTGATAGTTTCCTCCATATTTGGCACTGTACCAGCTTACCTCTATAACCAGTATACCCTTTAGCCTCCTTGGCTGGTGTGGCAGGCAAGAAGCTACCGACTAACATGTTGATGATGGCGATACTCAACACAAACAGTAAGACGATCTGAACCTGGAAAATGCATGGTAAAGGGAAACAGTATAAGTAGAGGGAGTCCTCCACTTGGGGTAAAACTATTCTGGAATCAGGAAAACTACGCAAGAAAACTGCTGTGGAAATATTGTGGTCAAATATCGACTCATTTTAAATGAACTGCCATCAGTATCCCTTAGCACAGACAAATTTGTTGTGTAGCTTTCTGTGGGATTCATTTCTGTTGGGGCATGAGAGTAATTCAACACTAATGTGTTCATACTTGATTCTCCTTATGTAAACAAATTTAGGATATCTCCTTCCAGCCTAATTATACCCTCAAAACAGTATATATAGTGGTATATGATTCAACTCACTTGTTTTTCAAGGCATCTTTTACTTCTCTCAATTAAGTTACAAGCCTTTAAAAATGGTGAACATTAGAAATTTCTTCAATATAAATTACAAGAAAGTTAAGTCTTGTTTGACATAACACCTATTATCATTATTGCACTTGTGTCATGTTCTTACCATTCTCTTTTCAAAAACTGTCATTATTACGTCATGCTTATCATTATGTATTCAAAATGTATGCATACTTGGTTGACAAAAGTTACTCATGACAGCCTGATAATTCACATGAGGACTGTTGGACATAACAGATGCATTAAAGTTACATGGTAAATATTGAAGTTTCACAAGATTTGTTTTAGAAACATAAACAAATGTTCTTTGCATAAGATTTGTGGCACTCTCTGTTTATAATCTTGGAGGTAGCAACCTCCAAAATATAAGCATGGCCTGGTGGTAGTGCCAGTGCCCAGAGAGCAGTAGGTTACAGGTTCAAGTCCTGTTTGATCATTCCTTTTCTGAGCTTTTAAAAATTACAGATCAAACACAGAGTACAGCAAAAATTATGCAAATACCATACATTCTGCAAGTCTTTAATTTGATTCCATTTGATTCCATTTCCATTTATTGTGTAGTTCTTTCAAACATGATTACATACAATACAATAATTGTGACAAGTAATATTTTTCATAAATAACGCAATTTTAAACTACAATGCATGTATGAAATAAACATATAAACACAATCTAACTACGCAAAGGGACTAACACATAAGCATAGCTTAAATAGCGATAATTAAACAAACATGTCACAGACACACCCCTCGGGGGAAATGAACTCAAATTCTTGGGATTACCTTGGCTTCCCAGGCCATGCCGATGAACACAATAGCCAGCAGTATGATGACTGTGATCTCACCGATGATACGGACATCGTTGACCAAATCCACCATCTGGGCATCATGATCCTAATGAGAGAAAACAAAAAAATGAGAGAAAAAAAAAAGATACAACAGGTTTATTTGTTGAATATTTTTTTACTTTACTGATGTAAGATGGCATACAATAACCGTTAGTGGCATAAAGAGTGAAAACTCTTTGGGAGGGAGGAGAGATTAAAAGAACAACATATGGCAGTTGTGCAGTGAATGATTCAAAAGGGCATGCTGATGGTCCACTGAGGAAAATGGTTCCATTTGATTGTTTCATCTGTATGCAATTATATTTTTTTCATTTGTATGTGATGCATGTTGAATTATAATGAGTTTTAAGTGATTATAAAGGTCTAACTTTGCAAGTGAGGACAGAGAGCTAATAGTTAGGGGGGAAATCTGAAATCTTTTTATAAAAATTGTTTTGTTTCACAAAATCATTACGATAACTTTTAACATTATACCATATTTTAATTTTATTAGGGCATTGCCACCCCTCCCTTCACACACACACACACACACACACACACACACACACACAATTTGTGCAAGCCAGTATTGGCCAATATGGAATTAATTTCATCTCATAAAAGCCTAAGCAATGGAAAAGTAAACCAATTAGACTATGGAAAGTTGAACAGTGCTCAGAGCATTGTAGGTCTATCAACCAGATGGCAGAGAGAGGGTTAATTGACCAAAACTACTCTAAACCCTGTGAAATACCATTTTGAATGAACTGACATAAAAACCTATGACTGAGACTGTACTGTCTCTTTTGAAACTGTTGATAGGAACTTCTAAATTAATATAATGCATGTTAATGGGTTTATTAATGAGCGCTACGATAAAGTGAGATTATAACTGTCTCATATCAACTACAACAACTGTTTGAGGAAACCACATACTTGGCTCAGCATGTTTGAGGATATAACCACATAAATTGACTCAGAAAGGGCATGAATAATCATAGCAAAATTGGCAGTCAGTGAGAAAATTATCAAGTACATGTACATGATGATGATGAATATGACTAAATATAGTTTTGGACTTTTGGTAATATCTAGCTTCTCCAGTTTGGTTCCGAATAATACATACCAATTACAACGAAAATGAAACTCCATTTTCAGGGGTTGTGCTCAACTTTTTCTTAACTAGCCAGGCGGACTATTTAGCTTGAATTTATAGTAGTCCGACACAATTCTGACTAGCCCGTCCCCCAAAATTTAATATTTTTCATGATGTTTCATGTGACAATAAAGTAATATTTTGGCTAGCCATGCGGACTTGTATATTAAGTTATTGGCTAGTCTGCATTCATTTTTGCTACCCACTGACTAGAGGGCTACTGTTAACCATGAACACTGATTTTAAACAAATTGATTACAGATAGGTTGGAATGTCAGTTGAGTTGACCTTTTTTTGGGTGAAGTTTCAAAATTGACATGATTTCGTAATTTGCTTTTCAATAACAACAAATATAAATAAAGTTCTTTCCCTATGACCACACGCTACATGAAAATGTTCACCTTACTATTTTAATTTCTTTTATTCACTTTCTCACAATGAATGGCTTCTTTGACAAAACTGACTGTGAAGTATATTTGTGTCAATATAAATCACTGTTATTCATTCATCATACTTTTTCTTACAATAGCATTAAAATCTAATTAGGCCTTGAAGTACTTTCATAAGCAATTATCTATTTTATTATGTTGTATTGTAATTTTTAAGATGTGCAATTCTTGAGCACTGCCACGAAGTCATTTAACCAGTTATACTACAAAAAAAAATTGTTTGACAATATTTCATTACGAGAATACCCTTGACCCACATAAATAAGTTGTTGTTGACATCTACACACATGTACATGTAATCACAAGAACAATTCAGCTTATGGAGAAGATTTTGAGCTCCAAGAATGAGCAGATATTGAGCCCTAAGAATGAAGAATTTGATCTTGTCACTTCCTTCCTTCATTGACAGATGTTGGTGTGATGTAGTCCTGATTAGAGTGGATTGTTGATATGAGTGGTGTTGATATGATGTAATATATTGCAAGTTTTGATCAGATGCTGTCATGACAGTCATGGTGCCACACATCCTTCAATATAGCCTCACTAATCCAGAGTATAATCTAATTAAGTAGAGACATATCTCCAATAAATTATATTCCCTGATATATGGTAATATGCTCTTCATTGTGATAGAAAAAAAACAATTGACAAGGACAAAAGAGGAAATTTTACTTTGATAAATGAAGTAATTTTGTAAAATTTTTGATATATAAATGTCATTTGAATTCATTCTTTCAAGAGTAATGTACCCTTTTAAGTCATGAAATTAATATTAGAGGGGATATAAATTTCTATTCAGGTAGCTGAAAAGGATATGCAAGACTAATGAATAATTACATGAGACAATAAAATACACAAAAATGAATTTTAATCAGTGTAAGTGCCTCTTGGAAAGAGATTTACATGTATGTTAAGATTGTGCTAGTATGTAAAACACTGTTTCTGAATTGTCTGTTGTATAATTGACATATTGAAGAGTATTTCAAGGGGCAAGACAACCACATATCCCCTCTTCCACTGTCCATCTGGCTAAACAGAAGGGAATGAAAATTTTAATCATTTAATTGTTGTTGTTGTTGGTTTTTTTTGGGGGGGTGCAAAAGTATCTAAACACTACACAAAAAGTAAGTTCCCCCCTTTTCAAAATACCATAACTTTTTAACGAAATAGTTTTGAGGAAAATCATTTGATAGGAGTATTTCTGCACTCATTAACAAACTTCTGTGTGAAAATGTGATTGATCCGTCAAGTCATGCATGAGCGAGCACATATTAAAGGTATAAATGTAACTTTTCAAAATTCACAGGGGTCATTTTGGGGGAATTTTAATACAGGATTTTGACAAATTCTGTTTCTGATGAACAATTTAGCGCTATTTCTGTTAATCATCTATCGTTTGACCCCCTTTTACCTTCCCCGTAAATTTTCCACATATTTTTGGTCCAGTGTGCTCAATTTAAAAATTTTCATTGTTCCTAAATTTTGAAATTGTAAAATCCATTACGTTTATTGAAAAAATGAAATTGGATATGTTTCTGCAAAAACTTTCAGCACATGTTGTACAAACATAAGAGGTTCTAACCATGTCATGGTTAAGTGAAAACACTTTATTGATAAAGCAAACAATACCATTTTATACAATTATCTTGGCATAATAAATGACTCCCGTGACTTTTGAAAAGTGATGATTTTGCCTTTAATGCATGCTCACTCATGCATGACCTGACGGATCAATCCAATTTTAACACCAAAGTTAGGCAATGAGTGTGAAAACACCCCTACAAAATTTCTCCGCTAAAATTTGTTTTGTTAAAAAGTTATGGTATTTTGAAAAAGGGGGAACTTACTTTTTGTGTAGTGTTTAGATATATGTACCACATTATTCTATGCACGGTACATGTATTTGTAAAACATATGCTTTTCACATCTCAGAAATGGTTTTGCTCCCCTTCCAATCCCTAGCTGTATCCTACATACAGCACTACCAACGGTCTCAAATAGAACCCTTCTCATACATGTATTAACCCCAATCTACCGGGGGGGGGCCATAATGCGCCCCCCCCCCTCGACAAATTTCAGCGATAACGTCCCGCCGCGAATTTTTTGACCGCGCCGAATTCACTGGCTTTATTTACTTTCAAGTTTCGCGATTCATTTAGACCATTTTCAAAAAAGATCGGACGTACCGTTATGACGGCTGCCGTGACTTTTCGTTACATGCATGCAACTACAAAATTGCTCAAAAACGTGCATTTTGTACAAAATCAATGCAATTGTGTTTTCAGCCAAAATCATAAATGGTATGATTATTTTTACTTTTAGCTGTCTGAAATGGCATCTAAGTTTATGCTGCTTTATGATGCAAAAGTGTCCCCGACAAGATTTCATTGAAAAAATAATAAAAAACAAAAGATCGAAAAAACAAAGAATACAGAAGAAATTTCACAAAACAATAAAATACATAGGAAATTAATTTTGATCGGCAAAATTTTTTTATTAGATAATTGGTTAGAAATGTCAAAATGAATATTTTCACCAAAAATTCAGCATTGCTACTAGCTATTGGTAAGCGAGATATAGGCGAAAACATAATTCATTACACTTATTTGCCATAATTAATTACTTTAAAAAAAAATAAAAAATTTTTGAAAATTTTTTGAAAATTTTACTTTACAGTCTTGTAGTTTACATCCGGCTCTATGCGCGTGCAAATTTTCGCGGCGATCGCACGATCTGCGGCCGAGATCTCGGGGGGGGGGCCATAATGGCCCCCCCGGTAATAAGTAGACCAGAAATAGCCCGGTAGGTTTAGGGTTAAATATTAGGAAGGGGCAGTGCTGATAACATAAGAGTGCTGATAAACATACAGTATATTAAGCAGTTATCCTATGACCTTTCATACTACAGTACGTCACAAAGACTCTCTCATATATAGAGCAAGCTAACATAGCCACATGTATGACCATAATGTCATCTCATACGTACATCCCCCAGTCTGCCTCCCCAAACCACAGGTCTTATGACACCCTGACGGTGACTATGCTCTTAACGCCGGTTGACTCACTCTTTAATTACTCAAGGACAAAATTCAGAGTTCCTCCTCATGTGTACATGTACATGCCACGTCCCACAAAATGTATGCAATGTGAAGGGGGCAAGAAGGGGCCAAGAGGCTCAATTCTAAGACAAGGATAGACTATAATTCCATCACCTGACCATTCACATGACAACAAAACCACAGTTGTCATGGTGATAAGTACATATAAACCAATTCATAGCACAGGACCAAATTCTTCAAGATGTATTAAACTTTTAAACACACAACCCAAGAATATTTGCGTTTTTTCTTTGTCCACTTTGTTTCTGCTGTTTTGTCAGAATAATAATATATACTGCCAGTCTATGATAGCTGTGACAGCCCACCAATTGAGTTCCTACTTCATCAAACAAAAAACAAAAAGAACCTACTATGATTTGCAAGGATTTCATCAATAACTCAAAGATCATTCCTGGATAGAAATACTTGAAACACCTTACACAACATATGACTATTACCATACCCATCATCTGACCTGGATTAAACAGACAGCTCATACAAAGTACAAGGATTTCCAGGATCAATCCGTCAGGTCATTTCCGAGAGTTGCAAGATTTTCAAAGCCATGTATCTTTTCCAAATTCAAATGCATTTAAGAATTATTCTCGACTACCAATATCCTGATTCTTAATCAGGAAATCACCATTTGTCATGAAGGAAATTCTATATTAGAATAATGGCAACTCATTTTGTGTGTTTTAATTGTACCAATGTCCATGTGACAAGACAGAAGTACTGGTAAAAAATCAAATTTTATTAAACAAACTGAAGTGTTTCCTGGGCTATAAACATAAAAAAACACATTCGGACTTAGATTACTTGATCAGAATTATGGCTCACTAAAAAAAAGTCAATTATCCATTCACCAACACAATAGCTCTCAAAGTGTCGAAGCTTGTTAAAACCGTAAAAGTTAATCTCCAAATCACCTGTTGCTACGTAGTCTATATTTACAGACTGCTCCATTTACTTTCCCCAATCCCAATCTTCATATCAGGCAACACCCCTGGGGGACAGCTCCCCCATGGGACCACTCCTCCCAAGGACAACTCCCCTCAAGGACAACTCAAATTTTTCAAAATTGGAAATGATGTTTAACTAATCCAGGAAAGTTGTCTTCTGGGAAGTTATACTTGGGGGAGCGGTCCTCAGGGGGCAGTGGGTCTTTAGGACAGTTTTCCTCTGGGGGAGTTGTCCTCCAGGGAAGTTGTCCTTTGGAGGAGTTATCAGGTGGGAGTCGTCCCTGGGGAAATTATCCTCCAGGGGAGCTGTTCCCTTGGGGTTGTCCTTGGAGGAGTTATATCCTCTATGGTCCTCTGGGGGAGCTGTCCTTTGGGGGAGTTGTCAGGTGGGAGTCGTCCGCGGGGAAGTTGTCCTCTGGGGGAGTTTTCCCAGAACCCAAACAAGCATCTTCACATACTTCAAATTTCTGGACTTCTTTGGGATAAGGGTTTTAAAAATAAGAATGGTCTAAAAACTTAAGACTAGGGGTTAGGTTGCTGTGGGTTGTAGTAATCTGATGTGTCACGGTGTCAAGAGTTTGACGAACACATTCCCGTTGTCACCATGGGAACAAACATTGACAGCATCACCACTAAATGAGTCACCACATCACATGTAGGGAAATATGATGCCACGTACTCATGTCTTGAATCTACAACAGACACCTGAATATATCAGATCAGGAACCGAGTTAAATTATGGTCTTGACTTTGAGGCTAGAGGCATTAAAAAAGAATTAGAAAATGACTACACTGGTATATGTGTCATGTATTACCTTCAAAAGCAGGGCCACTGTCTCTGAGAAACCAACGACGTACATAGCAACAGCAATGGCGTTGGCGACAGAAAATATGAGACCGATGGATCCCCCAAATTCTGGTCCCAAGCTCCGAGAGATCATGTAATATGCTCCACCTGAGAAAAATCAAAAGTGGTACAGCTTTTACATGTTTATCCTGTGATTTTGTTGTTGTTTAAATCACATCTTTATTCCAAATCTTCAAATACCATCAGCTGACATGCAGTCAATAGTGACATTACAACTTCACACTCTATGACACATTAAAAATAACATTGGATTCTGAAAGGCATTGCAAATTGCTTTACACTATATATATATATAGATCATCTTTATTAATCAACAAGTGACAGAAAACATTCAAAATGTATTGAAAGGAACAAGAGTTTTGATTACTGTGCATTAATGATTATAATTTGTGTCAAGAGCCATAAATGTTTATTATATGCGTGTCAGTGTGTGTCTCTGTGCAATGTGTAAATGATGTATCCATTACAAAATTAACAGCCATTTAGATCAAGGACAGCAGTAGTATGGACCTTCCCCTTACTTGCAAGATAGCATTAACTGTTGCAAACTGTGTACAGTTGCATACATGGGTATATTGAAAATTAATAAATACACACATAGTGTTAGGCATAAAGATGTGATATATTTTTGAATGCAAATTATCCCATATTAGTAGTAGAAACTGAAGGGCAAACTAAACTTAAATTCGTCACTGAGACAAATTGGTCCGATCATTAAATCTAAACAAAATGTGACAAGTGATCTAAATCAAGTATTATTGCATGATAAAATATGTCCCTCATCACCTTAAATTCATTATAAAGCATTAATTCAAAATTTGATGTGCGCGTACGCGCTCGTCTCGACGTGCGGAATGTAATGATTAGCTTTAATGATGACCTTTGACCTGAAGTTACGGTGTACCAAGTTTGGTTATGTTACTCGACTCCAGTCATGAGATATGCGCGAAATACAATTTTGTTTTTGTGACGTCATAGCTGACGTCAAAACACTTTGGCAGAGAAAGCGATGCCTGAAATGCTATCTACGCATCATAGTCTACCAGAATAAACAATGAAAAGTAGGGGTCACCGTTAATTCTAGAGAGTTATGAGTAATTTAAAAATGCCGCTATTCACTACGCGCGCATGCGTGCGCATTTACGTTTTTCGGGCCTGTAAGCAATATTTTGGGTCCGGGTGGTCGGGAAAGGGTTCTAATTGATGTAGAATTCAGTCAGACATCCAAAACCATAGAAAAAACTATGGTATTCGCTCGGGAAAGTGGTGCGCACGAAAAAACCAGCGCGTACGCGCTCGCAGCAAAATGCTCCAAATGACCTGAAACGTATAGTGCTGTCAATAAAAAGTGATTTCGAGCATTTCTGCATTTTACGCGCCCGTCGTGACGCGCACGCACACATGGTATGGTCCAAAAGTTGACCCTTGACCTCAACTTGACCTTTGCCAAATTTTGTTGTTTTATTCGACTGCCGGCTCAAGATATCGCAAATGTAGGTTAAGTCTAACTTTTGGCTTTTTACGTCATAAATGACGTCACAGCTGCTCTATCACATGGACAGGACAACTATGCCGAGGTAATAACATGAGACATAACTATGCTAAGTTACAAGATTATTGATGATGTCGTTGTTGAGTTATCGTGCTAACACGAAATGACCAGAAAGAAACACAAATAAACAAACAAACAAATTTTGACGAAATCTATGGTGATCCGCGTTACGCGGATCACCAACAAGTGTTTATGTTCGTATTTGTATGGTTCTATCTATCTTCCTGCTTGGAGGCGATAACGTGTATGTGTATATGTGTGTGCTCATATTTGTCTGTGTGTGTCTGTGTACGTGCAGTTGCATGTGAGATTGTGTCTCTTTAAGTGTCTGTTATACACCATATGCATTTGTGAGCAGAGTTGTCTTCCTTATTAATGTGGACAGATTTTTTGTGCGAAGTATATTTTACTAGAATGTCAAAGTGCCAGGCAGTTTAATACGAGGTCAGAAGACAGGTATTTCGTTTCACTGTACATAATTTTCTAGATTGCACTATGCATACATTTACACTTAAAGCCACACGCTAACATTGACCACAGTTTTAAACAAGAGCCCCGGGGGGCACGACGCTCACCTGAGGTCTCGCAAACTCTCTATGGTACCCATAGAAAAAACATCAGTTATACATATAGTTTTGGCCCTTGGAGCCTGATATCTAGGCACCAACGTAGCCAAATGAACCAGTTGAAAAACTTTGCATCCCCTTGCCGTATAGCTGATTTTGCCAAGTTAAATTAAATTCTAACATCCGTTTTTATAAAAACAAGGCACGCCCTAGTATCTTAACCTTTGACCTACTTATGTGACCTTAACCACCCCCCCCCAAAAAAAAACTTGAGGTCCCTGTTACGCATCTAACACCCAAGTTTGGTTACTAATGGGCTTGTGGTTAGATAGTTACCTACTTTGGGCCCTTATGGGCCCTGCCCCCTGGGCCCCGGGGGGTGGGGGGGGCCTGGTGTATCATTCCAGGAACCCTCTTTCCCCTCCCCCTGAGGATCATTCCCACCAAGTTTGGTCTAAATCCAATGATGTGAATGTAAATTATTCCTATAGGGCCCTACCCCCAAACTTTTGCCCCCTTGGGGGCCAAACGGGGCCACCCTGGGCATTGTCATGAGGAACATTAATTCAGCTCATATAGAGGTATCTACACACAAAGTGGCTTAACTAAACTATTTCTGGATCTAGAGAAGAAGATGTTTGAAAAATACCTACTTTTGGCCCTTTAGGGCCCTGCCCCTGGGCCCCCAGGGGGGCCAGGTGTACCAGTTGAGGACCCTTGAATCCCCGCCCCCTAAGGATCATTCCTGCCAAGTTTGGGCCAAATCCAACCATGCATTTTGAAGAAGAAGCTGAAAATGTGTAAAAGTTTACGCACGACGCATGACGAACGACGAACGACGCACGACGCACGACACACGACTGACGACGGACAAAAAGCGATCGCAATAGCTCACTTGAGCCTTTGGCTCAGGTGAGCTAAAAACTGTGAGCTACTTAATCCGCTATGCTCGAAGTGTCTCTGAAAAGGTCTAAAAATAAAGCCCTGGAAAAATTGTATTTCAAATTGATGATTTAGTGCTTTAAAAAAGTGAAAATCATATTAGTTGACTGGATTCACCTGCCCATTTCCTCCCATAGACTTAATACTATGTGTAGATCTAGGCTATTTTGTACTCAGCCCGAGTAATAATTGTTTCTTCATTCATATCTTCCCAGTGGCAGCATAAATTTCCAAACTTTTGTATTCTAGGGTGTTTATTTGTCCATTTGAACACCACTATGTAGCATACATATCACAGTTTGACAAATTTTTGAATTGAAGCTCCACAATGTTAGCCTGTGGCTTTAAAGGAATTGAGGGAGGGGGTACAATGTCAGTACTCCTTGAAATTTTACAAGCTTTCTTAGTTCTTTTGATATTAGATCTTATTATTATTATTATTTGTTGTTGTTGTTGTTACCTAAATTATGATATCAGTAATTACAATTTCCTGGGGGGGGGGGGGTCACACTCATCCTATTAGCATGCAATAGTAAAACTACTTCAATTTCATTTTTTGTTTGGCTGTAGGTTTTGTAAGAATAATGTTTTCATTAACGCAATTTCCAACCACATCCTTCCTGTTGGCACACAATAGCAAATAATATTTGAAACATACAATAACAATCAAATTTCATTCATTGTTGCCCTTTTTGTATCATATCCTTCCTATTTGCATAAAATAGTGAACACACTTCCATTTGATTTCAAATTCAAAATTTATGATACAAGTACACACAGTATGAGATGATTGTATGGTAAAGCTTGGAACACTGCATGTTTAAAGTGAGTGTACAGTCAACTCTGCATAAGTCGAAGTCGCATAAGTCGAATAATCGCGTAAGTCGAAGGTCTTTACAGGGGCCCATTTCTTTATTTTCTATTGTTTTTGACCCCTTATAAGTCGAATTTTGTCTAAGTCGAAGCATTTTCTTCAGTCCCAAGAAATTTGACTTAGGCAGAGTTGACTGTATATATTTTCGGTAAATGGTGAAAAATGAAATTTCCTCCTATTTTGTTTTTAGATAGACTATATCACCTATTAATACCGTGAATATCACACACTCTAAAACACTCCCATGTTTAGAAATTGATGAAAAATAAAGTGTCCCTCATAACTTTTTGCCATGGGAAATTTACATATCATCACATGCCTGAAAGAATGACACAAACACATGTGTGCGCTGGAACATGTGTCTTTGTTTCTGGCAGAACACCATCTCCAAAAAATATGAATTTGAATGAAATTGGTTATTGAATACATAATTTTTTTTTAGTTTGCAAATTTGAATTCGTACTTTCCACATGGATATGTGGGTAATTCTGCATTTAAAATCAATATTTTCAATACTCACCTCCTTTGACTTCCCCATTGGTACATATAGCAGACATGGAAAGGGTTGTCAGTGTGGTTACCACGGCCGACATCAGAATGATGATACTGGCATATACTGAAAGGTACGAAAAAGATATATACCTAGAATATATACTTATTATTTAGTGCAGATATGGCCATGAAAAGTACAGAAATATGCAAGTTATCACTAACATATAATCACAGGTGCACTCATGTCTTGAAAGTTTACAATTGTTCACTTTGACTTGTCAAAAAAGTAATAAAAATCTGTAACATGGAATCACAGTTTCTTAAGATATGTACAATATTGTAGATAATAATTTATCACATTCTATTCAAAGTATACATTTCAATTCACTCCTTCATTTGACAAAATACAAGCTCATTCACCTTATCACATTCTATACTCAATCACTGTGAGCTCACAAGTCAAGTTGGTGAGTGCAACTATGTTTAGAATGTACTTACAGTGTGTGATCCTCCCATCTTAAACTATTAACTACCAGTATGGGAAATCTACCTGAAACATACACAATTCTTTCTTCTATGAATACAATTCAGTGTCATGCTGCCGCAGCCAGGTCTCTAGAAACATATCAAGATTTCCAAATTGCTTTAAAAAGTAGCATGTTTGATAACGAAGCTTTTCGATCTGCAACTCATCAGGTTATTACGCAAATATGAACAAATTACAAGAAAAACTAACTATTTACTAAAAGCTAATTATAGCTTTCAGTATAAATAGTTCGTAAAAATTTCAAGGTGATTTATGTAAATTTCAGTTATCTACATTATCAAAAATGTTCAGTTTTACAAAATAAATGGCATGTAAATATGCAAGCCTTTCACACACTCTAACTGTATGTTATCTACAAGTGTGCAATCTTTGTCTGCTTTTCAGAACTTGATGTGGTTATTTCAAAATCTGTTATTGTGTTGGCTGACAATAACAGAATTATGCATTCAGATGTATTGCCTATATGCCTATTAACTGCATACCACAAAGTAGACATCTCCTTTTTACATTTGTCTAATACATGTAAAATAATTTGCTTCTAAGCTACAAATAGTAATAACAGTATAATTCTAAATCAGAACCAAATCAATTACTCATCAAATCTAAATTTAATGTAGTCCTATCCTCCCAATGTCTTTTGTACTATTTTTTAAACCTTGGTAGGAAATATTCTTACAAGATATATTTCAAATGCAGTTTCAAAATTTGTGCAATTCTAAAGCTGCAGTTTTGGAATATGTGGCTGTGATATATTTTAGTTAGCACAAGTGACCATAACATGCAACACAAACGGACATAAAAGAAGATAGACACAAAACTTACGAATCCCAGCCTGGCCCACGATCCATGTGAGACGCAGGAACAGCATAACACCCCAGATGTTGAGGATACATCTTACCTAAAACACAACAAAAATCAAACAAATGTTGCAACACAATTCATTACAACAATTAACAAAATCCTACTATAAAATCATGGTTGGTCACACAGAAAAAACAAACAACCTGCCTCATCAGGCAGTGCTTTTTTTTATTTTGTTGCAATGATTGATTGACAAAAATAACTCAATATCGGGCATTTGGATTTTACTGTGGGGCACTTGAGTCTAAAATTTGAAGAAAAATATAGTTTTTGTTGAGGGTTGAGGAGGAGGAGGAGGAGGAGGAGGAGGAGGAGGAGGAGGAGGAGGAGGAGGAGGAGTAGTAGTAGTAGTAGTAGTAGAGTAGTAGTAGTAGTAGTTGTTGTTGTTGTTGTTGTTGTTGTTGTTGTTGTTGTTGTTGTTGTTGTTGTTGTTGTTGTTGTTGTTGTTGTTGTTGTAATATCAAAGCTCTCTCACCAGTACACCTTTGATCCATCCAAATTTCTCCACATTAGATGACACCCTGTGTGCATTCTCTAGGTCCAAGGCCGCATCAGTTGCTGAAGTAGTCTGTAACAAAAAGAATTACATAAAAATAAATGTACAGTCACTTCACTGATTGGACAGCTCTGGTCACCACTTGTCAATATTTCTGGCGATCAACAGATAAATGTACAATTTTATATCAACCAAAATAATCAAAAGAAGCAAAATACATGTACGTGCTATACAGTGTGTCCCAGAAAAAAGGAAACCGGATTTCATGGCAAAAATATATCATAATGAATAATTTCTTCAATGAATTAGGTATGATTGTAAAGCTCTGTTCCTCTTCTTTTATTTGATACACAACTTATCATTAATCGTTTATTGAATTAAAACAATGAAAATTGGTGCTACCAAAATTTCATTTGCATGCACATATTCCATCTTTGAGTCCATTATCATGGTAGTAAATTTAATTATTTTTAAAAAACAAAAGCATGACATAAAAGTTCATAATTTCCTCTTTTATCTGACACCTCATGCATAAGAAATGAATAATGTACATGTATGTCGGAGAACAAGTAAAATTAAAACATGCCTGTTTTTGCGTGATTTTTAAAATGAATACATTTTTAGCAAATGGAAGCGAACTGAACAAAAAGGTTCACGGACGGCTGACTTCACACAATATCTTGCTCAGGGCATAACAATAGGCTCCGAATCATGTTTGCAAGGTAATTTCTTGGTTGCTGGCTGCCAAATCCAGAAAATAGGGTTAATGAATGCATTTTGGAACATTTCTGAAAACAAGCATCATTTCAAAATGTCTTTTCTCACAGATGCAACGCTTATTTTTCACAAATTTGGTATCATAGGAAAGAAGATAAAATTGGCTTTTCATTGATGTCCTTCACTGTCGAAGATATTCTGAATACATTCAAGCATGACAGTTTGAATTTCAAATTCGCCCGTGCGAATGATTTTATGACTATGTCCCTTCTTATTGTCTTTGCTCAGCCATGCGTGATTGGGAATCTCTGTGACCGGTATCAAATTAAAGAAGAGAAAATATGCTTTCCAACCATGTACGATTTTCTTTTCATATTTGTTATGATTAAATAAAAATATCTTCATCAATCTCCGTTTCTTTTTCTCTGGGACGCACTGTATAATGCCCATTTTCACCTACATGTAGTATTCTTAGAATTTAAGTTTAGTTTTCTTGTTACAACAGTGGTGAAACCTAAACCTAAAAAAAAAATAATTAAAAAAAAACCTTCAATTACTCGTCACCAATGGATAATGAGAAAAAAATGACTAAGTCAAAAAATAAGACAATACGATACAGCAAGGCAAGGAGACAGAGGAAGGTGAAGGAAGAAGGATAAGAGCAGGTGACTCTTTTACCCATTGACTATGGGAACCGGATGTGCCAAGTATAAATTGTATGGAAATTATAGAATCTCGGAGGCAACAGGTTAAGTAACACAAACAAGTTACAAAATAAAAATAAAATATGATATGAGGGACCTGCACACAGAAATGAAAAGAGGAAAAGTGAAGAAACAGTAAAAAAAGGGGGATAACATTACAAACAGAAATGGACAAGAATATACAAAATGCACAAAAAGCAAGTAAAAATTGGTGGATAAAGATGATTGACACGTAGCTACAAAAAAACAGATGAAAGACCTGTTGGCATACATATACAATTACACTCCAATCAAATTTCACTTATTTCACTCAACCGTAAATTTACACCAATTTATGTGATACAACAGTGCCCGAAACTGAGATTTAAGTGTAAACAAAATAAAATTTCAAAATAATTCACTTGTGAATGTTGCAACAATGAAATAAAAAAAAAATCAATGTACATGTATGTGCAGTTTGCATGATACAGAATCATCATTTGTACACCCATGTGATGACACTCATTTTGACACAATTAAGGCTGAATACATTAACAATGTATGTACAACAGACCATTCTATAAACACCACACTTTATACACGTACATGTGACCTATCACCATGAAAGCCACACAAAGTTGCAAAATGTCATGTAGTCAAAAATTAGAACAAGTAGGCAATTAAGCATGTATTGAAAAATAAATCAGATTTGTTCAAACATCCTGATGTCAAACTGTAATGCTCCCCAAATGTAAAATTAATTTCTCAAATTTCTTGGTGGTTTAGAGTTTCTGACTTTATGAGAGCATCATGGTGACAGGTAATATCATTTATAAATTGTAATTCATATTGTCAATAACATTTTTCATTCAGCAACTACAAACATGCAGAATATGAACCACTTATTTTGGTACAGTGTTGTGGCAAAATCATACATCCAATAACCTACCGGTAGTTTTTCTGCAGATAAAAAAGATTTCTTCTGAAAACTCAAGGCGACCTCTTCTTCAAAACATTACAAAATTCTGTAATTTTCCAAAGAAATTTCACTTTGCAGTACACACATTTTAATGTTCACAGTACAAAGTTGCTACTGTCATATAGACAAGTGAAATTTCATCAGGAAATTGCAGCATTTTGAACAGTTTCAATAGAAGTGGTAATGTTAGGTTTCCCGTAAAAAATATCTGCTTTCTGCAGACAGACTTGGTTGTCTGGTTGAATTATTTTTGCCATGTAAACAGGTGGGCAAACCAGCCCTAAATAATCCCCTCCGTCCCACTCTAGAGAACTCAACATGCAATGCTATGAGTATGGCATTGAAAGGGTTTATACTTTTATATTCACTTGAATGATGTGGGTTCACAAGGAAACCGATCCACTGCACTCCATGCTCATGCATACATAGGTCACAGACAGATTAATCACTAAAAGGTGCATTAATCCACTCACATCTCTATTAAGCCCAGAGTAGGTGGAAACTGAACGAATGTTCTGATGCACATCAGTAGCAGAATAAAAAGCAAGCCAAGATATTGTTTAAAAAATTGAAGAAAATATCATGGAATGAGCCAGTACTGTAACACATTGGATTCACAACTAAAAAGCACCCTCCAGTGATACCAGATTTAAATCAATATTTCATAACACATCATGTGAAAACTGATGCATCATAATATCGTGGACTTGATCAACCCACCCACAAACACCAGCCATCTACAATCTGTCAGGCCTGCACCAGAGCAGGAAATAACATTTCATTTTTGGGGGCTACTTTCAAGCCCACTTTAGTATGTTAGACATTGAATCCTAGATGAGGTAAAGTGGGGGCTATTTTAGGGGGCTACCGGTATTTTTTAATTTGGGGGGCTAAATCGCCCTCCACTCCAGTGTATTTCCTACACTGATGTACAGTGTATGATCGGGCAAATTTTAAGCCAAGTGGAATTGGCATTTCTGCACTTTCCTATTTCATTTAGACCTTGTTTTTCACATTTAAGACAAACTCTCTGGCTATGTGATGGCAATCTAGTCAACAATTGTGAGATATCTAAATGATGATGATGACCACTAAACTACATTAAACATGTGGTTAATCGAGCCTTGCCATTGGGCATACTGTGACTTGTGAATCCAATGCATTGACCATTTATGTATGGGATTCAAGTAAAAAAAATACGCAAAAATCTGTATTGTACCTAAGATTGTTGGAAATATTGACTGAAAATTCAATACAATTCAGCCATACATGTACCTGAATGTTTTAAAATGTTGCACTTAAAAAATGCAAAGCAGAATGAGCTGTGTGGCAAGTAAACTGCAGTAACATGGTGCATGGAAATAATATGAAATGTTAAGACCTATTTAAATGATTGCTGAAAAAAATAATCCTCTCAAAAGCACCAAGGGGTTTACTCTGGCATTTAAATGTACTGTAAGTCCCTCAGATACATTTTACATAATGTTCATTTCTCCTGTAGTGTGTAGTACTGATTTATTGCAAACAGTTCAGGTAGAACTGCAAACAAAATCTGAACATGAATTTTAATCAGTTCATGATATTTACATTTGGTCATGTGTCGTATGGTGGGACCCCCAAATACCTGGTGGTGTTACATTTTTCAGTTCTCTTCTTAATTAAACTTGATGCACCAGAGTTATCCTTTATCCAATTATAATGAATTTGGGCTCATTCTGCAGCATAATTACTCTGCTTTTGAAATCTGATAAGCAATCTTGCATTACCCTTTGTTTGATTAGCCAAAAATGCAAAAATGTTAGCGAGGGTAAATCTGGTGGATAAGCGGAGGAGGATAAGCGGGGGAGGAGTGTGTACAATCTCTATGGAGAAATTGCAAATTCACCTGTACTCTTTTGTTTTTCTTACTATTTGCAGCAGATAAGCTATCTTGGAGTTATGATATGAACCTGACTAACTTGACACATGTTGTACTTCACAATTCTCAATAGTAAAATGGAATTAATTGTCTTCTAGGTCATTAATTACTTAATTAATTACTGCTGTAGCTTATGCTTGCCATTGACTTGTACATGTTATGAAGCATGATAGTACTGCATGTGAGGACACACAAGTATGTTCACTTCAGGGCTACATTTTGGTTGAAATTTTTAAATACACTCTGCTGATCCATTTATTAAACAATAATCTACTATTTAATCTCTAAAATTTGTTAGTTAGGTTTAATAAATTGTTTTTGTTATTAGTGTAATTAATGTTTTTGTAACAAATCGCAACACAATTTTTAACATATTTTGTCACAGCCTGTATCACCTCATCTGAAAATTAAAAAGTAGTAAAACCATACATTTTCTTAAAGCTGAAAGTGTGCTTTTTCACAATATAACATCAATTTTGAGCCATGACTTAATACTGACAAGTGTAATGAGTTGTCATCAATATCACTAAAAACTATACTTTTTTGTGATATTACCCTTTATTTTTTT
>JZLH01S0509150.1:107576-125402 GCA_001188425.1 Eucidaris tribuloides
GGATAGCAAGAGGGCGGTTTCACTTTTCATTTTTTTGAGAACACTGTATATGGCATTTGCTTGTCAAGTTACAAATTCAATACCAACTTTCCAGCCGTGGAGACATTCTCCAGTCTGGATGAAAGTTTGTATTCATTGGTTCTCGAGGCCAAAGCCATAGACAGGTGGTGGAGTACAAAATTTAAAAAACATGAAGTAAAACGAGTATAAACATATAAAATGTAAAAAAAGGTGGAAGTTTGCTTCAACGTGTCAACAGAAAGATAATGACCTGCCCAGGGGCCATAACCATCAAAAATCATCAAATTACTTATCTAATATTTGTGGTGTTTTTCAAGAGAGTTTGTACACTTCCACATTGTCAAATTCCTTGACTTCCCATATCTTTTCCAGAAGCCAGAAACTGTAAAGTTTTTATGACCATCTATCACATTTTTACAGTGTATAACGTAAAATACATTTTCGCAAATACTAAACATGCTTCCAATCAAGAGTTCAGTGTAAAAATATTAGAATAAATGATTTTCCCTTTTCCAGAAAAACATGAGGGTTTTTTTTTTCTTTCTCTGACATTAAGAAAAAGTATTTTCCAATTCCCTGACCCGTACGCGACTGTTCAAGAAATTTTTCTTTTTTGAATTTGTTAAAAGCAAGCATGTATACTGAAAGTTGCGCTTTCAATCACACTTCAAGAAAACAACAAAATGACAACAAATTTCTTCTGCTGATTTGCAATGCAAGATTTTATTTTTTTTTTTTCAAGTCCAGTGTCAAAAGAAAAAGTTACCTAGGCTCCATTTCACCTTTCATATTTTAATATAGCTTTATATTTTTTTCTTTCAACTTTAGAAATATGCTTATTTCAGTATCTAACATAAATATATTCATATACAAATAAAAATATAAACATTACAGTCGATTAGTAGTCTTCATCTTGCAATTGTTAATATCATTCTGAAAATTTGATATGTACACCAATGACAACCTACAGCATTGATAAATATTATATTACATTCAATATTAGGTACCATACACTTGTAATGCCCTTTCCATCCCATTTAAATTGCCCTATTTTATTCATACATTACATTTGAGCCGGGGGGCCAGTCCAAATATAATGTGTACACATGCGTGACCAATTATTTCCAGACACCCCCTAACAAGTTTTTTCTCTGTGTTGCAAAATAAACCCCTAAACCAAGTTTTTTCGCGGCTTCATTTACACTTTTGGCCCCTAACAATTGTCGCCAGGAATATAACCCCTAAACAAGTTTTGTACTGCTAACAAATAAGTCTTAAATAGACAAAGCTTGGGCGAAAACATACCCTAACACGTTTTGGCCAGTCTTTCAAAAAAGCTTGGAAAAAAAACATACCCTAAATACGTTTGACCCCGTGTTTGACAGTCTTTTTCAAAACAACCCTTTTTTTTGGAAAATCTGTGTTTTTGATAGCCTTAACGAGTGCACGCGCGGCCCGGGCTAAAACGCTGAAAAAAAACACCCCTTTAAACGCCGTTTTTTGGTCACGCATGTGTACACGCAATAAATGTTGATGGCCCCCCCTGTTGGCATTTGAGAGTACTCTAGGATTAACAAGATGAAAACAAGATTGTTCAATTTATTACAAGTAAATAAATAAATTAAACCAGTACTTGCGTTATTATTATCTTCTTTACAATTTTTTGTTGCTTCATGTTCATATTTAAGTCCAATATTCCAGACCACACGGTATATGTAAGATCTTTGCTTAAATTCTACATTTTTGAAAAAAAAAAAACACTCCTTCCTGTTATACATTCACACAACTTTGCCAAATTTTTAGCAAGCGAAATGGCCACATAATAATATGACTGCTTTTCTGTATAAATTAAGATTAACCATTCTTTTACATTACACGTAAGTAAAATCTAGCATTGAGCCATCGCATGAAAATAACATATCTATATATTTTGAGAAAATAATTAGACTGGGTCAACAGGACCTCAAGTTGTTTTTCCTCTTAAGAATTATTAGTACATATATTTTTACAGGAAGCAACATGGATGTATATACAATTCACACATACATGCATTACATCGTAACGCATGAAATTCAGGGATCTTATCTTAACCCTTAAAGTAATTTATATAAATTTGAAATATAAAAGTCACATATTATGGGGCAACTATCCAGTTTATTAGTACAATATTCAACTAAATTGTGAAAATTGCAATGTTATATACAAATATACTGTTAGGCTAGAATTAATATTCTTTTTGGGGAATATCCAGTAATTCACCTGATCTGGCAGTATTAGGTTATCTTAATTTTCACGTTAACATTGAGTTCAGGATTTTCATGCCAAAACATGGCGCGAAATGAGTAAAATCAGCTAAAACATTCTCAATGAAGTTACGTCAATCTGACCATTATATCAATAGAACGCAGTGAAATATTTAATTATATAAAGCTCGACACCAAAGCAATAAATAATAAACACCTTCTTCGGGTTAGGCCTTTGTAAATTTAGTGAAAATCTGGAACAGTTAAGCGCCTCGCCACACTACACGACTTTTGTTTGTACGACTGCACCGACTTGGCATCCAAATTAAAAAACAGCTTATATTTCTACACATCGATTTGTACGAAATATAAGCTTTAGTGTGTTTTATTTCGGATCCAAGTCGGTTGCAGTGGCACGACAAACGTCTGTGTATTGTGCGGAGGCCTTGGAACATTCAACTTTGCAAAGCAAAACCGTTGATTTATAGGACAATTTTGTTAGTGGTATCTGGCGGAGCCCTGTCGCTAGTCAGCTGAGCCCAAGGTCACGCAAGAGCTCACAGCGCTCAGCTGTGAATGCGAACACCATCTGAGCTAAAATTTGAACTCACGTAAAACAATATTCTGGTAGCATAATAAATTTTTCTCATAAAAACAATAGTTCATTACAAATGGCATCTTAAATTTTTCACCACTTTCTTTTATAAGTAACTACATGTAACTACATTTAGTTAGACTTAATGAAGGAAAGTGGTGGTATTGCATCTCCTTGAAGTAATCTTTAAACAATGACTTTACAAAAAAACAATCATTTCAATATTTTCAGTACTGGTATATAAACACGCTCATACTACATCTTGCATACAGGATTCAGCACATTCTTCTACAGTGTTTTCTTCAAATAAGTTCATGATATCAAGATTCCGTCGTTCGAAAAGGTAAACAACACAATACATGCAAGTTTGTGCGCCTCAAATTAAGTAATGAACACTTTTTACACCTACAGGCTGGAACAGACATACAAAAACGACTGAAATTCTCAATGCTGAGAAGTTAGAACAACGTAGTTTTCGTCACAATATGACAAAAAAAGTTTTATCTTAACAGAGTTCGTACAATGTAATGCTCCATCTATGGAGTAACATACATGTGCATAATAGCCGTATAATAAACAAATACCATTTCCCATTCTTCAATAAATAAAGATTTACAGAGCTAAAAACTGAGGCCGGTATCTCATGATAACAGTACCAGGCTATGTTTTTCGCATTTCACATATAAACTTCAGAGAATATGATTACAAATATTTGGCATTTAAAGTACGTTAAGCTTATGGAAGGCAAGTAGATAATTTTAATAAAGAGATAACATGTTGTATTTTGTGTCATCATCTAAACTCAATCGTTAATCATATAAAACTAGAACTCATTGTTTTTGTACATAAACAGCAGAATATATTGAGAATGATAATTATATACTGCTGATTTGGATTCAACACAACACACACACACACCTCCGCTTGCATCGAAGTATCTGACAGGCGCATGCAGTCACTGTGCTACGATACGTAGACTTCGGTAGTTTATGATACAAACTCTGCTTCAACATTCTTGCCTGAGTTTTATTAAGTAGACCTGACTTAGTTGCTTCCTTGTGATGGCCCCCAGATACTTGGAGTACTTTTCATTTCAGCGCGCTTTGTTGAAGCGTCTCTGCATGTTTCGGTCCGTGAGTCTCTACCACACATTTCACTCTGCGATGGCAATAAAATGTGGACCATTTTTGTCAAATTCTAGTCAGTATTTTTGTTAATATCCATAACTGAAGTGCAAAATAGTGCCCAAATGGGCATGCGAATTTCAGGTCAAGGGTCAACTTTGACCCTAATCATGAGTGGTTTGCTTCACAACGCGAAGCATATGCCGGTGCAACAAATCTTGAAAATTCTCCAATTCCCAAATATATAAGTTTGCATTATTGTTTCAGGCAATTGTTGTCGCACATGCTTGTTTTTCCTTTCACTACTAAAATTCACAATTTTCAATGTTTTGGAAGCTACTGAATTCCCTTTATTTAGAAACTTTTCAGGCCATCTGCGCTAACATAATGCGCTCCACACCCAAATACTTGAAAGACGGTGCATAGATGACCCCTACTTTTATTGCATACTCTGATGATTTCATTAGCATCATTTTGTTTTATAAGTTGCTATTACATCGTCTAGGACTCATTAATGAAAACTTGGAATTTTGTCAATATCTCGTAACTGGAATACTAAAATAACTAAATTTGGTAAACAATATCATCCAGGTCAAGGGTCATCGATTACATCTCCTACATGCATGTATGCATGCAAGAAATTTAAAATCATCCAAATACATAAAATTATGATGAAGAACGCTTCTGAAGTGGGAGGACTTTGATCGATGACTGATTGTCGCATTGTCTTTGGAATACCATTATCCTCAATTTACGTCAATTACACTTGGCTTACATATTAGATACCGCGATTCAGTTTAAGTTTTATCCTCCGTCGGTTCCTTGTATAAATAGGTCATTGCCCCATCCTATCTACAGGAATTACTTAGTCCCATATCGCCCCAGTAGAAATCTTAGATCTCAGTCCAAGTCCCTACTCGTTTCCCCTAAACTCAATACACATTTTATGTTCAAGATCGTTTCCAGTCAGGCGGCTCCTAACTTTGGAATATATCCCGGACCATAAAACTTATAAAACTATTGATCAAATTTCAAGCTGCCCCTTTAAAACTCACTTCTTCATGTCGGATAACAAACTATTTAAGTTGTTGATGGTTCAAACTGTTTCCTTTTTGTCCTTTTTTTCCAGAGCGCATAGGGATAATATATACATTGCTGATATGCCGCTATATAAAAACAGTTCATATTGATACATTTATCGAAGTGGACCCACACCCGATCGGCACTAATTCACTGAGCTTGACGAATTGGAAAATCTCGATGAAACTTTTATGTCTACGAGATATAACTACATAGAATAAATTCAAACATGATTAAGTCACACTTTGATATGTTTACATTTCTTCATTGCGAAGTGGACTATTGCTTGACAAATAGGAAGATAGCTCATGACTAATGTATCCACCCCCACCCAACTGAATCGTATTAGACTTAACCACCTTTAAATACACATAACGTGGTGGGTTTCATGTATTCTAAGGAGAAATGGTGGACAGAAAAAGGCTTAGAAAGCAGAAAGTAAGCGAGTGATACTTTCCTGTACATGGAATATTGCACTTTTCAGGAAGGCTCTTCAGAAGATAGTCTTATACATGCAGCAAGAAAAGCAAGATTAATCAAATATTAATATCAAATTATGTATTATTGATAAACAACAATCACTTTGTCCATTCCCAGGGAAGATGGGGGGGGGGGGGGCATCTGTCAGTACAAGATGGCGACACCATCTTGTGCATGGATTTCAAAATGGCCCCTTACGAGAAATTAATCCTTCAATCTTAGAAGACTGTCAACAATGTAACGCCAAATCTGGAAAAGTAACCCTTTTCGAGTAAGCACGAGGGCAAACGTGATCTACCTTGTAATGACAGTGCCCCGTTCCCTGGTCTATCTTCCAAATGACAGTATCTTGCAATAGGAAAATTAATAATGCCTTGTCATAAAACCAATACATTAATTTACTAGTTCAACAATTGATGTACTAACTACTACTACTTATAATACTACTACTATAGCCTCTACTACTACTAACTACTTCCTACTACTACTACTACATGTGTGTCACCAAAACATTGGTCCTTTGTGAAAAAATTATTTAAGAAAATATAATAATGCCTTGTGTCATAAAAACAATACTACTAATTACTAGTTCAAACAATTTAGTACTACTACTACTACTACTACTATACTTACTAACCTACTTTACTACTACTACTTCTATACTACTACTACAGGTGTGTCCACCACAAATGTTTCCAATTTGGGAGAAAATTATTTAAGGTAATTCTCTTTTCTCAAGAAGTATGTGATATTTGAAAATATATTTAAGCGAGAATTAAATTTTCTTTCTTGATTAAGTCAGTCCATTTAATTACTTTATCAAGATCAAAAGTTATGATTATTTTGCTGCAGTCCGGAAAATCGCATTCTGTTCCCATCTTTTCGACGTTTGATGGGGAAAATCAACAAAGACACTCAAAACAGGATGTTTAATTACAATGAATATTTAACAACTTAAATTACGAAAACAATAATGAAAGAACCCACATTAAATATTTTAAACACTGTTAAAGGGTGTAAACTCTAACTCCTCCCCCAGGGAGATAAAGTAGGCCCGCTGCTGTGCGGCCATCCTAGATTGAACATTCACCTGATTTTCATGTTGTGCCACCACACATGTACCATCTCTTTCACTCGTATGTAGGTTTAACTCTTTCTTTTAGAATAATAGAAAAAAACAACCCAAAGTGTTTGAGATTATGTTTGTATGATCAGCTGAACAATTACGATAATCTCTTCACCTGTTCTAATGTTTTTTTTTGGTCAAAAGATAGTACAACAATGTGCCAAATATCTACCATACAATACATGTTATGTGAACACGTATTATAGTGGCGACCAAAGGCATATTTTGGCATCACTCCAAGAAAATTAAATATATCCTCGGGACTGAAGACCATATGAAATGATAAAATTGACACTGAAAAGAATGCGGCCGTACTAGCTTTTTGACAATTACCCAATTTGACTCGGTTGTCAATGATTTTAAATACTAAAAAACATTTTCCGGACTGACCAGTTTTGGGGGACCACACTGTATTTACTACCACCATAACCACTAAAATCATCATCATATACAGGAGCTGACAAAAGCAAATTATATGTAGATTTCAGTGTGAGTAAAGAGCTATACATCCCCCAAAAATTTCCTTCATTACAAAAAAAAAAAAAAAAGAATCTCCTCATAATAGCGGTACAACTCTGCCTTAAGCGAATTTCTTGGACTGAAGAAAATGCTTCAACTTATAGGGGGGTCAAAAAACAATTAGAAATAAAGAATGGGACTCCAGTGAATGACCTTCGAGTTAGGTCGATTATTTCGACTGTGCGGATTTCTGGGCTTATGCAGAGTTGACTGTTACACTGCTATACATTCATTTTTGTTGCACTTACAAATTTACTATTTCGCTCACTGCTTACGCAAGCTCTCGAGATGATTTCTTGTCAGTTCCGCACTGCCACTCCGGTTCTGTCGCTGACTGTTACTACAAACCGACACATACGACATCTGCAGCCAAGCCCCCCTCTGTCCAACACACGGACCCAGGACAGGTGGTGTATTCTATGTTGGCCTCATCACAGGGGGATCACAAGCCCTTGGAACTCTTCAAGTAGAAATCATTTTAAAGGCATCGTTATAACAATGTTTTTCTATTGTTTTTGAAAGATCTGCAGCTACACGATTCCCATGCTACCAGTCAGTGTCTCGTAAGGTCTGAAATCGGCAAGACTTAATGATAAAATAGACGATTAAGAAACGATGAATTATGTGCTTTTTTAAAGTAAAAATAAGTGTAGCGACACTTCAGTTTCCCCATAGACTGCGTCTTTGCTGTAATTATTGTCAGCCGATATAATTCGCTGTCCAAGTTCTTTATTGTACATATTTTATAAGTTGACAGCTACGCATTTTGTAGTGAAGTTTTGTTTCTAGTCGGTGTTATTTGCTTTTCGCTACTCAGAGACTACAGCTACAAAAAATTGTCGGGGAATAATTGAGTAGTTAGAAATAACGCATCATAAAAGGTGAAATTAATTAACATTTTTCATTACCCTAATAAAACTCAACATTAATTTCTCAAGAGAATATATTGAAAAGGTAAACACAGTTGCTATTATTATCTCCCTCAGGAATAACTCGAGCATGTAAAAGATGTTTAATTGATATTTTTTGTTGGGGCCTGGTAACAGGCTCCTATTCTACTAAAACTTGTTTATAATTGAAATATTCCTAATACTTTGTTTACTGTTGTCTTATCATTGGCGGCAGTCTTTTTGTGGTTGCTTAGGGACACTTTTATTAATACCCAGCGTATGCATTAAACTCGTATCAAGTGTCTTCTGTCCTATTCTCGCAGTTTCTATAACCGATGCTCCAGTCAAGTAGTTTTAAACAAGAGCCCCTGCGGTCGGCACGACGCTATCCTCTGAGGTCTCCGTATACTCTTCTATTAGGTACCCTAAAGAAAAACATTCTGTTTATACATGCGTCACCCTACTATCTTTAGGCCTGGAGTCCTCTCTTGATTATCTTAGGACTAACATAGCAATGAATCCTAGTGAAAACATATTGACATCCCTTTGCCACCTATTATATAGATGATTTTGCCTAGTTATAATTAAATGTCTATTTACACCTATTTTTTATAAAAGTAAGGCACGCCCTATGTTATTCCTAACATTTGACCTCTTGAATCTCCTACTTTATGTGATCCCCCGACCCAATTTATAACAATGAGGTCACTATACATGTAGCAATCTACCAGACTTAAGTTGTTCACTAACATGGGCCAATACCAATCTCATTTCGATTTCATTTGACCTTTGACCTGCTAATGTGACCTTGGTTACCCCATAAATAACATTGATGGTCCCCTATTACACATCTACCACCTCAAGTTAGGTTTATCTAAATGGGCTTGTTGTTTTAGAAAGTTACTTAGTTTGTGGCCCTTAGGGCCTTCTAGCCTCACTGCGGCCAGGGGGCCTTGATGTACCATTCTCAGGAACCTTCTCTATCCCTCCCCCTCGAGGATCATTTCCATCCTAGTTCGGTTTAAATCCTATTTGATAGTGACATGTGAATATTTATTCCATAGTGCTCCATAACCCCAACTTTTTGCCTCTCCTTATGGTGGCCAATACGCCACTCCTGGGCATTGTCTATGTTCAAGGATATCATTAATTTCAGCACATAATAGACGTATCTAACACAATGTGTGGCTTAAACTAAAACTATTTCGTGGAACTAGGAGTAAAACTGATGTTTGCAAATACTACCTTACTTTTGGCCCCTTAGGCCTGCCTCTGGGGCCCCTAGGGGGCCAGTGTCTGTATCTCATTTAAGGATCTGAATCCCACCCCCTAAGTATTCATTTCGCCAAGTCTTGTTGGCCTAAATCCTTCCCCAATCATGCCATTTTGAGAAGATAGCTGAAAATATTGTAAAAGTTTCCAGTCATGACGTCACTGTACGCTACGTATATCGGGACGGTCCTAACTTGACGCACGACGCACGACGGACGACGGACGAAAAGCGATCGCAATAGCTCACTTGAGCCTTTGGCTCAGGTGAGCTAAAAAACGAAGGAAACGGAATATTAGCTAAAAACCAAGCCCTGTACTTTTTATGCTTCAATTTATCCAAATCTGTAAGCAGGGTGTTAATCAATGGCAACAAATGTCAATGACCACATAGACCAATTAACTGACATATTCAAATGTTATGCATACCTGTTTTTCTAAACAAAGGTTGTCAATAACAGCCTGAAAGCTTGTGCTGGGCTTGCCTGACATACCACAACTAATGTATGCAAGTTGGATTCCAAGTACTGAAAATGTATCCATAGACATAGATGGGAAAAAAGCTCATCCCTAGGCTTGGGAGAGAAGTATCCATAATAATAACCATAATACCATGGAACAGTTCTATTCTGCAGTTCTGAACTACTGTATATGCTGATCCAGGATATTAGCCCGTTAAAGACTAGACACGAGATATCTTGTCATGAGGTCTATACAAAATGTGTGTTAAAGCAAAATCAAAATGTCTTCCACGTGTTAAAAAGGAATGTCAGCATTTCACCCAGTGCTTGTCACACATCAAGTTATTCAAATCTATAAGCAGGCAGTCAATCAGTGGCAACAAATGCAAATATCACTGAAGGTGATTAATATCCCTGCCTAATCACATCCTTACCTATCGCTATAATATGCTGTTACCATGGCAACAGCGTTTCTGACACATTAAAAAAAATGTGTCTTGCACATTTTCACCCCCAGACCAATGTGTGCGCCAAATCTAATGAGCATTGGTCAAAAAGAGAGGAAGTAGTTCGATCTGCAAGGATTTTTACCTAATCTATTGCCATTTATATGTCGTTACCATGACAACACTGTTTCCGACACATTCAAAAAATGTGCCTTGCACATCTTCACCCCCAGACCAATGTGTGTGCCAAATTTCATGAGCATTGGTCAAAAACTGAGGAAGTAGTTAGATCCACAAGATTTGCAACGGATTTGCATACGCCGATTCCTACATGTATATACCCCCTTCAAACATCGTATAATAAGCAAGTTACTACATGGACGTATTCTTTTACCCAATACTTCTACAACTTGATTCGACAATTATGAACACAATTTACCCTCCAAATTACACACTGTTTGATGTAGGCTTTGAACACTTATCCCACCATGATGGTAACATACCAGTTCAATGTTATTTTCTACATTTCTAAACAATGGCAATTCAACCATGATTGTCAAAATCGTGTAACTTACAAACATTGGGCAAACATAAATTAAGGAAACCTACTAAATAAATAAATGGAGCAAATCCCACAAACAAATAATGTTATGAATATTGAGTTAATCTGCCTGTGACAGCCAAGCATTGGTTGATAGAAATTGTCTTTGGCAAGTAAAGAGTTAATATTAATGAAAACTGGTTATTTGATTCCATCATACCATAGTTGAAACGCATGGTGTTGCTAATAATGAAAAGAAAAAGGCACATACATGTAAAACTTTTATGATACCATATACTGCAGTAATTGATGTCACAAGGGTTATTTAAATCTTAGTGAAAAAGACATGACATCATCTCAATTCTATCATACTGCTTAAAATTGCAATCTACTTACACAAAATTACCTAATTTGACATATATATTCTCATCTGAATGGAAAATTTGTCTACGGGCCTTTTCCTCATTGTGCAAAGTGAGGTCAGTTGCAAATTTATCAGCAGATAATTCCATAAAGTAGTGCCTGCAGGAGAAATAAATCTTTCTCCACTAGATTATTTGTGCTCACTTTTCAATTGATTTACATTTTGTAACATGTTAGTTCTGCTGAAAATAGACTACTGGTTAGCTTTAAAAAGAAATGAATAAAATTAAAGCTTCACTTTCTATTTTTAGTCCCACTATACTTACTGCTAAAAAAAAAAAAAAAAAATCCCCTATATTATCGTATTGGTAGTGTAAATTAATGTTCCCTATTTATCCACTCTCAGCGCAAGTGATTATTCGTGCAGTTTCAATTGCAAACACACAATAACAAATAAATGTGACAAATGAATTCATTTGTTTGACTCTAGACTCACAATTTTGTCATTTTGGATAATTATGGCTGAGATTACTTTTTTATATCCACTTAAACCAAATGTATTCATTGAAATGATTGCTATACAAAAGAGAGTAGCTGGTAATTTCAATTCTAGAACCAATCACATATCATTAATACATGTATTTATTACAATTGTTCACGGAATTGCAAATATGCTACCTTACAAATGAACTTATGATAAATTTAAGAGTATTAATTCTTTTTTCAGATGGCTGATTGTTTGAGTTTCATCTATTTTCTTTAACAGGAAAAAATCAGAAGATTTAGAGAATTTTCCTGATAATCCCTGAAGGCAAATGTCTTAAGTTTCACATATTTTATATTTATGCAGGTATCAAAATACACAAATTACAAGTAACTCTATAAAATTGTTCAACCGGAAAAACTAGAGAAGTTCGACTGCGCGCAGTTGATGGGTATGCCTCCGCCCACTATGTAGCAGCTAACAACCTAATTATATCAACAGTAAGCACTCCTACATGTAACTGAAGTTATAAGCAGAAACTGGCATTTTGGCACAAAGTTCATTGACCTTTGACCACTGTGACTCTACCAAAATTTCTGTCTTTTGATTTTGAACCTAAACACCAAATTACATTAGCAGTGTGCACTCCTAACTGACGTTATAGGCAGAAAATGACATTTTTGGGACAAAGTTCATTGACCTTTGACCCTGACCTTTAACCCATGTGACTCTTCCAAAATGTTTGTCTTTTGGTTTTGAACCTAACCACCAAATTACATCAACAGTGAGGACTCCTAACTGAACTTATAGGCAGAAAATGACATTTTGGGACAAATTTCATTGACCTTTGACCATTGACCTTGACCTTTGACCCCTGTGACTCTACCAAAATATTTGTCTTTTGTTTCTTAACCTAACCACCAAATTATATCCACAGTGAGCACTCCTAACTGGAGTTTAGGCAGAAAATGGTATTTTAAGACAAAATTCATTGACCTTTGACCCTTGACGGATTTGTCCCAAAATCTAATCAATTCATCCTTGCCTAGTGGTCCATCCTTGGTCTAAGTATCATTAAAATTCCTCCAGCAGTACTTCAGTAATCTTGTTCACAAGAAAGTGCGGACGCACGTACGCACGTACGAACGGACAACCCGAAAACATAATGCCTCTGGCTCCCTTACGGGGTGGAGGCATAAAAATAATGAATTTATTTTCTGTCATTCATATAGGACAATGCCAATATCACAAGTTACACTGGAGAAGTGAAATAATAAATGGTTAATGGAAATTAAATAAAGCTAGAATGCAACTATCTTGGATTACTGAAAATCAGCATTTTCTTTTAAACCAAGAAAATTAGTAACTCTATTCCATACAGTGATTAGCTGGTATTGTTGGGGATGTCCTTTTTTTGCATCCTGATTTTATTCCCATTCTAGGTAATCTTTTCCTTCGACCCAAATCTGCCAATCTACAGCCCAACAAATGAGGAACCCGACTGTTATTATTACACGTACATCCATCCCCGGCAGTTTTCTCCTCCAGATCCGAGGAATCTGTCAATTAGAATTCTTGCTATTGTTGTTCATCCAATCGTCCAAATCAGTACGCTTCACAGCTTCCTGTAGAAATTTCATTAACTACACTGGCAGCACTCGAGTGAACTTGTAAAATACATCTCTGATGCAATTTTGTACCACCTTTTGAAGGTAAAAAGCACGATTGGAGGTAGTCCTCAACTTGGAGTAAAACTATTCCAGAATCAAGTCAACTATACAAGGATTCTGCTGTGAAAAGTTTATGGTCAAATGTTGGCTCATTTTAAAAAAACTACTATCAAAATCTGATCTGATGTGATAGGCAAATTTGTTGTGTAGCTTTCTATGGGAAGATTTTTTTTATCAGGACAAAAAAGTAATTCAAATTTCAATATTGGTATGGTTCATGCTTGATTCTCCTCAAGTAAACAAATTCAAGACAAATCCATCCAGCCAAGGTTTACACTCCAGGTAGTGTATACATTAGTATATGTCCAAACTAAATTCATTAGCTTCTTGATGTATTTTCAATTGCTCCCAATCATGTCATTAGCCTTTAACAGGTGTCAAAATTCTGATGGTAATGTAATTATTTTATTTTACTTGGTAAACAAACAGCCCTCACTGTGTATCATTCATAAAATTGGTAGGCATGCATTTGATTGTCTTTCTAGTAATGGGATAATTTAATTCCTGATACACTTTTAGTTTAGAAAATGGGGAAACACATGCAAATGTTTTCTTTATCGACCAAAATATGCAAGTTAAAGACACTACATGTATATAACGTTGTGGAAGCCCCATTTAAAAAATGGTCAAACTTTGCAATCTGACAGTGTTTGAGTGGACAAATTAACACCCCAGAACACAAAACTTTGGATAGTTGCTGTCACTCAAATATGTGCAGATAAAAATCGGCACATGAATTATTGACAGCTGACAAAAATTCTGCAACACCGCAGCCTTGGGGGGGGGGGGGGTACCTGGAATGGTCGCTCAATGATTTTTACATTTTAAAAGCCCATAATGATCATTTTAAATTGCAATTTTTTCAGGGCTTCATTTTTCTCCCCTTATCAGAGGCACTGGTAGGATGGGGAATCATGTAGCTAAGATTTTTTTTTTTTAAACTGGAAACATTGTTATATGATACCTTTAAACAAAATTACAAAAATCTTACAACACAATAACACACAAGGTAACACAACATTCACACACAAACACATTAGAAGTTACATACTAGAACACATACATAAACAAACACATACACAAATGCATACTACATGTATTACTCACACATATACATTTTTTTTTAGTAATCTTTTATTTTTTATTCCATACACATACATACATACATACATACATACATACATTCACACTTGCATACACAAACATACACACATATAAATACAAGCAGACACATACATACCTCCAGACAGACAGGCGTATGCAAATGCATTGTGCTGATGTTATAACAAATGCACTACAGACAAGATGATTGGGCAAATTTATTAATCACACAAACGGCATTCACAATTGGTTACAACTCATTTCAACATATATATTTCATGCTCGGTGAATGGAATAATTTGGGAGTAGTACATTTTAGTTTGATAGCACAAGCACAGTAATTACAATGTTTTGTGTTGGCCAACACTATAAATGTGCTCACGTGTACAATGAATCAGACCAATAATGAAATGCTACTATTTTCTCTGTATGAACATGTCGCTCCCGAGTACATTCACCCAAGTGTGTAAACAACCATGGACCTACAACCACTACCATTAAAAATGATCGCTAACCTATTGGAGATGATTTGATTTTACATGCATCGTCATTAGACTCCTGTGCGAGATATCTCGTATTTAGTCCCCAACAAGCTAATTTATAAGAACTTCTTTTTGTAAACATGGCATGTGCCTATGGATGTGTTTGAATTGAATTGAATTGAAATGAATTGCATTACCCCTCGGAAGCATATATTGGGTGTATGTGTGTGTGTGTGTGTGGGGGGGGGGGGATTTTCTGCACTTTACATGTAAAAAATCACCCTTCTACCAGTCATTTGTAACATGTAATATCAAATTTTACACAGTGCCAAGTCGACCTAAAATAAATTTGCTAGTAATTATGGCTGCTCTTCCACAAAAATCTTTAAACTATCAAATACAAAATAAAGGTTTTGATAATCATTTAAGGTACTGTAGAATGTTTCCATAACGGAGGAGAAAAAAATGAATATCACAGTTTGCAATCACAGTATCGACCAAAATTAATTTCTCACACTCCGGGATCATCTTCCATTTTGGGTTCTGAGAGTCTTGCACGACCTGCTGAATAAAAGAATTATGCCATTAATACTTCACGAGTCTTGGCAACTTGCAAATCGCTAACACAATTACGGGAAGTGATTACCGTGTGAAGCCACGCATTCAGTTTCATTTTTGTGCAGTAAATGGGGCTTATAACCTACGGCCACTGATTTTCCACCGACGACGCGGATGGCATTTACAGAATTGGACAATCTAAAATACAATCAGCTGATCAGATTGACTTGATTGCATTTGCAGTTTTTGCGAATGAATTTAAGTGATTTTGACCAAAATATAATTGCTGTACATCATTGATTGAATGTTGATTTTTTTTTTGTATGAGTGTATAAGATGTTACACTAACCACTATGTCTCTTATCATAAAAGATATATTGCAAAAGTACTTTTGCTGACAAAAATTTAATGAATATAAACACAAAAGTGACTAGTAATATTGAATATAATCAGGGTAGGAATTAAAGGTATTGGCTAACATTTACCAAAGTTAAAAAAATCTGAGCTACATGATTCCCCATGCTACCATTGTCTTTGACAAGGTCTAAAAATGATGCCCTGAAAAAATTGTATTTCAAAATGATTATTTAGTGCTTAAAAGACCAGTGAAAATCGTAAGTTGATCAGATTCACCTGCCCATTTTCTCCATAGACTTACTGTGTTACATACGGTAATTTAAACTCGCCCTGGTTTTAATTGTTTATTCATGCCATAACTGCCATTGGCAGTGTAACTTTCAAACTTTTTTTTATTCTAGGGTGTTTATTGCATATGAACACTACTATGTAGTTCAGATATCAAAATTGGACAATTTTTTAAATTGAAGCTCCACAATGTTAGCCTATTCACTTTAATTTTATTTTTTGAGGCTTTTTATCAAAGCCTTGGGGCTATTTTAGAATATTGGGTATTTTTACCACTGGGGCTACTTTTTCTTCTCCACATCAGAATTTGAAGAATGCAATGAAAGATGCGAAGTTTTAGCCAGTGCTTCATCCATTAAAGCAACGTTTAATTCATTTATTTTTCTATGCCATAGTAAATATAAACCGTGATTTTTTTTGTAGCAAATCTGAGGGCGATTCTGAAGGAAATGGTCACCAAAAGAATTGGGTTTTTTGGGGATTTCAGGGAGCAGATGGCTTTGCCAAGGGCTAAATTGCCCGTCGCACTGGGTTATTTCCTACGCTGAATATAATTCAGGTAAATTTTTTATAGGATACAAATAAGTAAGCATAAATATAAGCACATCTACAGAGTATGTTTAGTATCATAATCAGGTATAATTTCACAGTAATCTAATAATCATTGAAATTTGTTCAACGATGAACCAAGCACATCTAATTTTTAATTATATGCAATTAATTTGGTAAAACACCATACGAGCATTTGCATGGTTGAATGCATTATCATTATGTTTTAAATTCAATTTTGTCACCTGGATGTAAGTTCGTATGTAACATCCACCCACACACAGGTGTATTTATGTACAGCGAACATACTGTTCATACATACATATATACATTTCATGCATTATATACATTATGTATGTACATACAGGTGTATTTATGTACAGCGAACATACTGTTCATACATACATATATACATTTCATGCATTATATACATTATGTATGTACATACATTATGTATTTACTTTACGTATGTGGTAATGTTCGTATGGTGCGGCCCAATACGCTGTGGTTACATTGTTTCAGTCCTCTATGTTATTAATTGTGTCCAAGAGCTATCCTTTATCCAATCATAATGAATTTGGGTCATTCTACAGCAGAAAAATTATCAGCTTTTGAAATTTGGTAACAATCTTGTATACACTTTGTTATAATTATGAAAAATGCAAAAATGTTAACGATGTGTAAATCTGGTGGATAAGCGGAGGAGGAAAAGGAGCGGGGAGGCAAAGAAGAAAGCGGAAAGACTGTAAAACCCTATGAGAATTGCAAATTATGTACACTCTTTTATTTTTTCTATTTTTTTGCACAGATATTATCACAGCAGTTTATGATATGCACTCTGGACTAATCTGACACATGTTTATATTTAAACAAATTTAGAATTAAAGTGATATTAAATTGTCTTCTTGTCATAATTACTTAATTAATGACTGGTGTGCTTATGCTCTGCCATTGACTTGTACACGTTATGAAGCATGATAGTACTGCATGTAACAACACACATGTATGCTTGCTTCAGCGGCTAATTTTGGTTGCGATTTTTAAATACACTCTATAATCAATTGTATTAAAAAACATTCTACTAATTTAATCTTCAAATTGGTTAATTAGGTTTGATAT
>JZLH01S0509161.1:29264-39397 GCA_001188425.1 Eucidaris tribuloides
GCGGAGGCATAAAAAGAAAATTTTGACAAACTCTATGGTGATCCGCGTTTACGCGGATCACCAATAAAATCTCTGATTACAGATGGCCTTAAAAACCTATCAAGCTGGCCCAGGCAGAGAATTGGATTTGTGATTAATACATAGCTTTACGAAATATTCCAAGTTTGCAATTCTATGACTCACCTGCTGCAAGGGCTTCTGGGTAGGTCAGCGTCACCACCATGGTGGACGAGTCCCTGACTGTCTCCTTGTTACAGACCCGGCACATGTTGGTGTTATCCACCTTGGCCTCAAACAGACGACTGACGGCCTCCTCGTGGCTCACCTCCGACGAGGCCGTGCTTCGCCCCCTCGTGGTCCTCGGGAAGGAAGTCTCGGTTCCGTCGTCCTGTGCTTCCCCTTCCTCTGTCTCAGGATCTGAGGTCTCCTGTCATTAGATCATTTGTAAATATTTAAAGGTTCTCTGTCAACTCAAGTTTTTTTTCACTTCTTAAACACAATCATTCAATCAATAACAACTAATTTTAAAGTGATAAGTACCCAGGGACCAGGGATGAACCTCATAAGGGAGGAAGAGCTTATCAAAAAGTCCAGTATATTGTACAATCAAAAAATGACAAGTATCCACAGAAGCTTACAAAATATGATAAACTTTTCAGTCAAACATACAATGAGCACTAACTAAAGGTAAATGTTTCCAAAAGTCTCTGTCACATAAAGTTCACATTTTTTTACCAGTATAAATGAAGAAAACAAATATGTAGGCTTTTTGCATGAAAATGTAAATGTCTACGTTTCATTTCCCATCATGGTCAATCAAGTGGCAATGGTGTTGTCTTTTTTTGACAATACTGCTATAGAGCAGTGACCCCAAGGGATAAATACAGTACAACCTATACATACAAGATCCTACCTTTATATTTTTGTGTATACATGTATATCCATATGACATAAAATGCATAGTATGCAAAAAGAACGCATTTCTTTGTCATCTGCTTTGATTCATTCTCAATGTCAATCACTGACAATTATTCAACACATTCAATATAATCCAAACAGAAACATGCCTCGAGATACTAACATACACATGGGTGTCAACATTCTCAATACTCCGATAACTATGTACACAAAAACTGTATACACAAATTCAATCGGGAACAAGTCTTACTTGTAAGATCTGGGCCAGGACAAATCTGTTCCAGCTCTGAATGAGACGTGGGAATTTGGCCCTGCCGGCAGCTTCTTCCGCATCACCCAGTAACAGCTCCAGAGCCGAGACCTCAGGAATGGTCCTGAAGGCACGCAGGAAGTTGCTTGCCTGAAGATCGTGGAAAGGATGATACCAATGTATGATACAGATATATGTTGGATACTCCCCCCACCCCTTTTGTGGTGGTATCACCCTATACAAGAAAAACTAGTGAGAAGATCTTTCCATTCATATTCACAGCAGCAGTTGCATTACCATAATAAAAGCATTAGCAGTGTTGAAGCAGTAGTAGTAGCAACAGTAGTACTTAAAGTAGTAGTACTAGCAGTGGTAGTAGTAATAGCAGTAGTACAAGTACAAGAAGCAGACGTAGTAGTAGCAGTTACTGTAGTAGTTGTCGCTGCCGTCACCGCCGTAGAAGTAGTAGTCATCGTCGTTAATGTTGTAGTAGTAGTAGTAGCAGAAGTATACAGTATTACTGGCAGACATACCAACAGCAAGAAATATTTTAGTCCTTATCAAACCTATTATCTATACTGTTTTATTGTAACACAAAACTTTAAGAAATAACGTATTAACATTTATTCTTATGGTAAATGGGCAATTCCATACTAGAAATGGTAATTTTCAAATATATTTCTATTTGCATTTCAAGTAAAAGAGGAATGAAGATTTATTTTATGGTAATATCATGGCACAAGCAGAGGCTAGCAATATTCATCTGACATCTAGAATAATCAATCCTGTTTCATGAAATAAGAAAGAATTCACATGTTATACCAGACATCACGGAGTCTGGTATGACATGCATCAATTTTGTCTCAATTTTTCTTCTCAAATCTTTATTCTGGGAAAATTGGAGAATTTACTAACTGACCTAGTTCTTTAATCTTCCCACAATACAGTTATGAAGTGGCAGTGAAATGGCAACTGCAAAGTTTGAAGTACGGTTAGTAAATGAAGACTGACAATTTGTTTTATGGTAATATTATAGCACTAGAATATGCCACAAATATACATCCAACATCTTTAGAAATATAATAATTTCTTCATGAAACAAGAAAAAAGTCACATGCTATACATGACATCTCTGTGTTTGGTATAACATGCATTAATTTGTCTCAATTTTTATTTCAGGCAAAAGGGAGATTTCATCTACTACCCAACCACCTGGTCTTTTAATTTTCCAACATTACTACAAAATTGGAGAAAAACAGTATCTTAGCTTTAAAAGTACAGCCTGGAGACTACAATATATATTGTTAAAAGGTGAAAATTTCCAGTGAGGAATCACTTCAATGTGAGTTTACCTGACAGGTTTGTCCCTTGGATAGGTCTAGCATGTGGAAGAGGAATCCCATCTCACATGCCAGACAGAACTCCTTACTACACTGATGAGACTCCAGGGCACATCGCAGGGGTTCGATGAAGTATAACACCTGAAATGTAAACACAGAGGTGAATGCTGTTAATTATATTTGTTGTTCATTCTGTTCTCTAATCTGAATTCATAATACAGAACAGTATGGCAAATACAATTAATACAAAAATGTAATTTACTCTTACAGATTGTGTTCTTAATTTCTACACCACAACAATTTGTGTGATCAGATTTGATTCAGCTCCAGTAGTATACATAACACAGTATGCCAGTGTATTGTATTACTGGACACTTTTTATTTACAGGCAGAATTCACACAATAACATGATAAATTTTCTTGAAACTTTGATCATATATATTCATTCAAACCTCTGTATTAATATTTCAACAACAAAAAGTAACAAGATAAATCTAACAAAATTGCAATTGAACTAAACCCCTTCAAAATTTTTCTTCATTTTGTGGCATTGAAAAGCGACTTGTATTACCGGACACGTGTGAAGTCTATAGCAAAATGCAAAACTTGAAGCCATAGCACATACAGGGAAAACAAATAGCAATGTGTCAAAAACAAGCAACGCCATTCACTTTCCACGGGTAGTCAGAAAATTGGATTATTTCTTGAAAAAGGCATGTATTTGAAAGTTTTGTAAGTTTATCTGTGTTGTTATGATGTGTCATAGATTTCTTAATCACTCAACTTCACTTGCACATTTGATATGCATAGTCCTGTGGGTACAACGCATGTCCAGTAATACACGCACACTCATACTCCACATTTGAGAATTATACATGTTACACTTTTTAAAATCTAAATAATGTTCAAATAATGTCATGTGTCTACCATAAGCCTACAGTCTACATTCCTGCTGTACTGTACACATAGATTTGAGTGTGTGCCAATAAAGTTTTGAGATGATTATCATGCAACATAAGCTTTCTTCTCTGTTGAGTATCTGCATAGTGGCATGAAGCTGAACTTCCTGAATCTCAAATCAAAAAGCCATTATGAAAAATTAAACTGGAAATCAACAGCATAAGAATTTTGGAAAAAATTCACCCATTGCTGTAAACTTTGCACAGTACCTGGGTCTATTTGACATGGACCACATAGGAACAATATATCTGGCATACGAACAATGAAATACAAATTCACATCAGTTACTCCATACCTGCAGCATGCTGTTACAGTATGCATTTGGAATGTGGGGCTCGAGGCCAGCAAAGTTGGTCCTATTGTAGTGCCTGAAATCAAAGTCATCTATGCCCAGCTTGGAATACTTGATCTCCACTTTACGGTATGGCTTGGGCACCATGTACATCACAGGGTCCTCATCTGTCGAGTCAAGAAGGGGAGTTACATTATTACAAAGGGTTGAGTTACAGGCTGTGTATTTGATTAAAAAACAAACTGTTTTTACTCAGATTTGATTGAAATAAAATACAGTGTTCAAAATTTGGGATTCATTCATTGCAAATTTTTTAAATATAGTTTTTAAATATAAACAATAAATCATTTGAAATTGGGCCTTTGCTCAAGTTGTATCTTCTAATGGTAGTTTAGGTTTTAGACAAGAGGAAGTAGCTTTCAACCACTGATTTTGAACAAGGCAATAACAAGATTGTGTCTCGCCCACCGGTGACTAAATAATCACCCAAGTTTGGTTGCCATTGCAGCAACATGTGCAAAGTTATGTGACATAAGAGAGTCTTACAGGTAACCCTTAACATTTGTGACAGACGCTGGACAGACGGACGGACGCCCCAACGGACGGACAACATTTGGATCCCTTAATCTCACCTTCACCCCTTAGTGGGCGAGACAATAAAGTAGAGTCTAACAGAAGCAAGGATTGCTTGACAATCATCCGATTGCAGAGGTGTGAGTTTTTGACCTTGTAAGCTTTGATCAGCAAGTATTTAGTTTTCACTGGATCACAAATCAGATCTGGCAGTCAGACTCATGTAACAGCTGTGTGAAATTCAAATTCAGGAGTAATGTTACATCGCTGAATTCTGTTTGAATTCTATCAGCGTTTATTGTCATGAAACCAGAATTTTCAGTCCCAAGGCTTTTGTTAGAGATGAATATTTTTGTGAATCTTAACATTATGAAATGATTTTAGCATAATATTTAGTCAAGAAGCTCATTTTAGGGTGTGCAAATCATAAACATAATTTTGCAACTCACTTCTGCCGAGTGGACTTTCAGGAACGATCTCTTGACCCGACTTCTTGCCACCCCTCATCTCCTCCTTGTAGGCTACTTGATTTCTCCTCCTCCCTCCCGTGTTGGGGGCGTAGCCGATAAACTGGACCAACTTCATGCTGCGTAGGATCTCGGCGTCAATTGGAGGTGGTTGTCTGTTGGAATGATCATGAAGAGATTAATATAGTACCAATCTCATATCTAAGACGATAGGTTCTGAGACTGAGGCAGCCCCAAAACACAACTTTTTTGTACGGTTTGTACAGGTGACTCCGAGAGCAAGACTGAAATTTCAGAAGTGAAAATGTTTTCAACAGTTTTCAATCTCCCCACCATGATTTAAAGAAAAATCAAAGGTATCTTTTATGATCATCTTATTTAGTATTATGGGAAGGTTGTACAACTGGATGTACAGTAGCTAAAGTAAATATTTCATTTTCCCCCAAATCCAATCAGTTCATCTGCACCTCATGGTACAGGCCAAGGCCAAGTTTGATCAAATCCACCCTCTGGTTCTCTAAATACTGTGATAGCTAGATTTAGATGTATGGACAGTGTTATAAATTGGTGATTATCTATTACATGCTACTCTAAGCCACTAATTAGATTGCAGTTAATGTGCTGGTGAAATCAACATTGAAATACTTTTACTGTCAGATACCGTTGTGGAATCGTTCTGGGCTAGGTGTAATTTAACAACAGAAAGAATGTAAACTCTCCAGAGCATTAATTAGCATGATAAAACGGAGGGGCATTTCCATGGCGAGCCTACAAGTGTGATGTTCAGTGACCTTTAGGCTAATCTTAGTAAACGCAGGTTATTTATATGAACTGGATAATTCTGGAAGCATGGACTTTTATCGATTCTAGCAAGTACAAATTTGATAGGAATAAATATGCAGTTGTTTTGTGACATTGAGTTAGGAGTTCGATCTGTCATCATTAGCTCAAGTCATCATGTGTTCAATAAGTAAGCCATGCATTCTAGAGTTTATTAGTGAACGCTTGGCAGCGATACATCAAACCTGTGAGAGTTAAATAAGGAGAGTTTTGTGTGTGGACGCTGGCCTGTTATTACAGCCGCTAGAGATAGCTAGCCTGTGGATTAATTTGGAATTACTAACATCTATTGTGGGCCTGCAAAATTGGACTGTGTTGTGAAGTCTATGGCTCACACGCGATTATCAATTGGAATATGCCTGCTACACTCTGCATTGGATTCATACTCATACCATTGGGACTTCCTACTAATGGGATCATACTTGGATCATCTGTTTGGAACTTGATACCCGATAAATTCTGCGCTATTCCAGCCGTACAAAAATCGGGAATCGATATAGCGATCATAATTTTGGAATACTGAATGGGAATTACTACTTGGCTGGGGCATCAAACTGGAGCCATAGCGGATTCATATCGACTACAGTATCCTTTAGCATTGTAAAGTTAATCATTTACTTGTACGATCATTTGTGAAAGATTGTGAAAAGTTTATTTGTATATTTTTTTGAGAAAAGGGGAAATACCCCATATAATAAATATTTGTTAAATATAATATTGGTATCATTTTTTTTCATTCTTTTCGGTTGTGAATTGAATCGAAAAATTTGGTGACTCGTCCGGGAATTGGACATTCAAAGACAAGGCCAACATTGTAGCAAAAATTACAGTGAAATTTGGGATTTCATAAATTTGATTGTTCTAGAATAAACATTCTAGAATACATACAAAGCAAAGCTTTCACATATTTTGATTGTGTAATGTTCGTAATACGTATTCGAATCATCATGAGTACGTTTGATGCCAAAGGCCGTTTTGCCGAAGTACAGATTTTGTCGCTAACAACAGATTTGGAAAAGATTGAAAAAGTGTAATTTGATTGCTATTGCCGGACTGTTATGAAGGTTGAATTAACACAGGGTATGAAGAAGGCAGAGATACTTGATAGTGTAAGCTAGTCCAGCAATAAGTCAGAAAACAACACTCACAACTGGGGAACAGGCTCAGACTGCTGTAGAATAGACAACACACAAGCGCCCCTTTTGAAAAGCTTGCTAGAATTGAGATTTGAAAGAGAGAAGATGAAATTAGAAACTTGAAGATCGTAAAGAAAGAGAGATTGGATGAGATTAGAGTTTGAAAAAGAAGAAAAACAAGAAACAAGCGAGAAGCTGAAGAAAAACAAAAACAGCGAGAAGCAGAAATTGAATGAAAAGACTAAGAAATGGAAAATGAAGTTGCGTGAGCTTGAATTGTCGTCCAGACTCGTAAACAGGACAGTAAGTCCGCATACATTTGATGTGGCGAAAGAATGTTCCGTTGATGCCAAAATTTGAAGAAGGATAAGTGTTGAAAAATACTATTTGTGTCATTTGAGGAAAGGTGCTAAATACGTTGAAATGGCCACAGGAATTTTGCCTATGCTATCTAGCCAAAGTGTTTTTGTTGTAAAGCAGCAGACGAGGTGTACTCATACTCTGCTCTGCAGAAGCAGTCCAATGTGACTATGACTACTAGTACAAGAAAGCAGTACTGAATGCTTAACGAATTGGTACCGGAGGCGTACAGACAGAAATTCAGAAAAATACAGGCCGCAAGCCCGGGTCAGACAACATTGAGATTTGCATCGTGAAAAAGAAAATGCATTTTGATAGGTGGTATGAGTCATTGAAACAGTGGGGAAGATTTTGATAGCCTCAGAGAGGTAGTGTTGTTTGGAAGAGTTCAAAAAGAATGTTGCTTCCAAATGTGAGATCCGCAACTTAAGATGATCATAAAGATCACAGATTTGAAGAGAGGGCAGCTCAAATGGGCTTGACAATACGACTAACTCACAAAAACGATAACAGACCACTTGTTCAGCAAATTTCCTCTGGTTATAGAGGTAAAAATACAAGATGATGCAGCAAAAGAGTACTGGCCTCAGCAAAAGGTGTGCAAAGTAAAATGCGGCAAATACTAGTGGTAGTGTTCACCTCGCGCATCGCAAAAAAAGTATCGGTCTGCACAAATCAAGATGCGGCACAAACCTCCAATTTGTTTACATTGTAATAAAAAGGGCAATGTAAAGGCCCAGGTGTTGGAAATTGCAAATAAGGAAAAGAAAGAAGTTGGATTTGTACATGCAAAAAGTGTCCATATCAGAGAAAGTGTCCCAGCTAGTGATAGAAGCAGGTAATATGAAAATCGTCCGTCATCGAATTTTGACGATAGAGCTGAGCAGGTTTTGATGAAACAAGATCCGTAGGCTTTTTGATCCCAGGGTGAAGTGGCCCCTAGATCATCTGGTGAGGCAGGTAAGCCAGTATCTATCCCTGAGGATACGGGTCCAATCAGAACTTGATGGTGAGAAGGTAGTGTAACTTACCACCAGAGAGTGCATGAATGCCAAGGCATTGATACAGCCAATTTTGCAGTTGTATCACGGCTTCCCTTGTATAGGGTGGATTCTGAAGTGTGACCTAGTTTCTCGGTCCAGGCGGGTGTTACTAGTTGGAGTCATCCCGGAGTACCATGAGGGGTGTTGACTTTTGCTGGCGTAAATGACTTGCTGGCGACAAAGGTATGTAGCGTCGCAGTTGTTTCTGAAGAAGCCGGTTGAGGTTACTGAGCTGAAGCAGTTGCAGTTTGCCAGGGACTTTTCCGGATTGTGTTTGGTTTTGGATAAACCAGTTGAGGTCCTGAAAACTGAGAAGTTAGCAGGAAGAGTACCGGGAATTTCCAGCTTGTGTTTGTTACTAGGTCTCAGGCTCGTAGAGGCTGCGCCAAGATGATGCGGAATTGGTTGACGGGAGGAGAATTGCTGGTGTTTGGTTGGCTGAGACTTTTTCAATGATAAGCGGGGGATTTGAATAAGGGGGTGCTGTTTAGGCTCCAAGGCTAGCAGTGGTGAGCTTTAGTAAAGTCTTCCATTGGTATCAGGCCACAGAAAAAAGGCCAGAGCCCATTGAATTGAAGGGCTTTGTCTCAGACGGCGATGTATCTGAGGCTGAGGCTGTTGACAGTCCCTGAGTGGCTAATTATAGTCATAAGATGACAATTTTGATGAGCGAAGTGAGCCTCACCCTTAGGCGCAGCGATGAGGATTGGACTGTTGTCCACAAATTGTTTCCTCCTGTTACTCGCAATGAGATTTTGAAAAATTGCCCACAGTTACCTGTTGGCCGGCCATTTAGGCGTCGAAAAGACAAAAGATCGAATTCATGAGCATTTCTATGGCACAGACAGTGAGTCGAGATGTGGACTGGATTTTGTAAGACTTGTCACACATGTCAGGTGGCTTGGTAAACCACAGCGCAATCAACGCCGGCACCTATTGATTCCGGATTCCGCATTTGATGAACGCGTTCACTTCAAGAGTAGCTTGACTGTGTTGGCCTTTGCCTAGAACAGGTCAGGTCATAGCAGTTCCTCTTGACACATCATGGGATATGTCTAGCCGTTTCCCAGAGCAATTCCACTCAGGAAATTACACGGCTAAGGACTGTAAGAGAGCGCTAGTCATTTTTCAGCTAGGTACGGTTGGCCCAAGAAACTTGCAGTCTGGACCCAGCGGTCAATTTCATTACGAATGTAACTTTCAAGAGTGATGTATCGTTTGGGTCATCAGGCAGGCTGAAGTTCGTCACTTAATCATCCCCCAACTCTGCAAGGTGGCGTTAGAACGCTACCATCAGACACCCTGAAGACCATGATTAGGGCAATTTGAGGAGTAGCCTGAGGACTGGAATACAGGCAACGCCATTCTTGTTTGTTTGCTACTAGCGGACTCCCCGAATCGAGTCGACAGGGATTTAGTACGTTCGAAGTTGGTAGTAAACGGTCACAAAGGTTAAGGCGGCCTCTTGAAACCATAAAAAGAGGTTCACTGTCCAGATGATGATGCAAACGCTACCTTGACTATGTGTCAAAGTTTCGTGAAAGGCTGTTTAAGGCTTGGAAGGGAGGCTAGGGGACATTTGAGAAAACGTCCAAAAGAAAGCATGAAAAAGAGCTGACTAAAATGCCAAAGTGACGTAAATTTCAAGCGTCTGGTGACAAAGTTAGCTTGTGTTGGCTAACCGATTGCAAGGGTGAAGCACGTTAAAGGCCCAAAGCTCAGTGACGCGTACCTGTGTCAAAAAGAAACTGAAATGATGTCAACTATGTGATCAGTACCCGGTAGAGGCGAAAAGAACAAAGGGTGTGTCATAGTAAACATGCTCAAAGAATAACTTCGAACGAGAGCTTAGCCATGCGCAGTTGGTGTGATACAGGTGGTAAATGATGAGGAGGAAGGTTGAACGTAGTAGAGATCAGATGTTGACATACGCTGAACTATGGATGTGAAAGTA
>JZLH01S0509183.1:15400-30184 GCA_001188425.1 Eucidaris tribuloides
AAATAAACTAACATCACAGTTAAAGGTACAAATTGAATTGTACATTTAATATCAAGTATCAATCTGTCCTAAAGTACACTTCAAAATTTACATTTGATCCCTGAAATGGAAAATATGTACTACTACATTGTCTCATCAGTAAAATGTCAATGAATTGGAAGTGAGTTTGAAGTGAACACAACTGTCAAAGGTTTATTTTGTGTATAAATAGTTTTGAAGGTTGTAACTCATTGTGAAATTTATGTTTGTACCATCTTATTTGTTGTGTTTTTCACAGATTTGGCATACAACATTGCTCTGTGCTACTACAGCATGAAGCAGTATGCCCCTGCTCTACGTCACATTGCAGAAATTATTGAGAGAGGGATTCGGGAACATCCAGGTCAGTAAACTTTGAACCCATTTAAAATGTAGTTGCTGAAATGACAAAACATTCTTATCTCAAAAGTGTTAATACCGAGGAGAACCAAAATATGTGCTTGCCTTATAACAAATGGAAATAGCCTGCTTTTTATTCTGCGATATTGGATGCATTAGTGAGTCGGCAACAAATGTACATTCATCACAAGAAAGCTGGCCGATAAGTTGGCAAAACTTAAATATACCCATATGCCAAGTTGAAGGAGGTAAAGAATGCACATGAAAATCTTGTCATTTGAGATATTTGTACATGTACTGGAGTATAATCATTACATAATTTCTTGACCGTAGTTGCATAAATTTTACCATGCAAAGATAAGACTGTTCTCTATATGATAAAATTTCTCTCTATATACATGTGTGGTCCAGCAGCCCCTCACGCTTTCATAAGTATGATTATCATGGGCCTGTACTTGGCTTAAAGTATAGAATGAGTGTACAAGTATAACAACTTGAATCAAGATTATGACAAAGCTGTGGTTCCTTTCTCAGTGACAGTCAGTGAAGACATAAGTGGGATAAACCGACAACTTTCTATGACATTATTTTTTTTTTAAATGCTATATAAAGTGATTCCAACAAAATGTTTTCAACCTCAATAAAATTTCTTCCAACATCACCAGTTTCTGAACTATCATATAGAATATTATTTTTTACTTACTGTTTGCTCTACAGAACTAAGTGTTGGCATGACGACTGAGGGTATTGATGTGCGCAGTGTTGGCAACACGCTGATTTTGCATGAGACTGCTCTGATTGAGGCATTTAATCTGAAAGCAGCCATTGAGTACCAGCTGAAGAACCGTAAGTATGGTAGTATAGTTGAATGTAAATAAGGTCGTGTAGCTCTATCCAAAATAGACAACACCAAGAACATTGACTTGTGGTGTGCTGAATTAGGATGACAATGAACAGACATGTAAACAATGTAGTTAATTTGAATACCACTAAAGAAGTAACACTTAACCTGTTGAAGACTAAGTACGAGTTAACTCGTGTTGGGTTTTATGGAAAATTTGTGTTATAGCGAAATCAAATAATCTCCAGTGGGTTAATCATGCTTGTTTGAGGTATAGCCATGTGTTTCTCTTATTTAACCAAAAACACCCCACCCCCCCCCCAACCCCCCAAAAAAAAGAAAGAAAAAAAAGAAAGAAAAAAAACATGACTTTTAACAGGTAAATAGTACTCTTTTCCCCTATAATTCTCTGATAAAAAAAAACAAATGTAATTGAAATAATTAGTGAAAGAGTTTGTGAAATATCCAGACAACATAATGTTATTATCGGTGCTATGTGGAGTATGGTCTATTGTTATTTTCTTAATTTTTTTTTTTCAAATTTGATATCATTGATTTTATTTTATTTTTGAATCCACATTAGTCATGAATTTCTATGAAAAAAAAAAGGGGGGGGGGGGGGTACACCGTTGATGTTCAATGGGCCTTGTTATCTATCTAGTACAATAATTCATATAGGATTAACAACATTAATATGTATTATGTTTCCACTGTGATGTAGGTGAAGGAGGTTGTCTTTTTTCCCTCCATGTTTTATTGATTTTCATGATGTACTACAAACTCCCTGGTATATCCACCCCTTAAAATTTCCATTTACTTTGTACATTTCAGATGAAGCTGCCCAAGAAGCTCTGACAGATATGCCACCACGTGCTGAAGAGGTATGTCACGGACTGTCATTTACAGCCTCCCTGTATCACTGTGGCGTAAATATGTTCTGACAATGCTGAGGTTTTAACAAACAGTTTTTAGTCTTCTGAGGATACTCAAAGAAAGATACCTTTGTATTGTGGTGCAGGAATATGCATATGTGGTCAGCTAGAGTGAACTAGCTTTATGACTGAAATATCTATAGGCAAAATAGGGTGCTTGTGGTATTACACACACAACTGCCTTGAACATCCATAACACCTTTCAAATTATTCCAGATGTCCCCTGATTTCCTTCTGCTAGTACTATAACATGACTGTAAGACAAACCTTCATTCACGAAATATTAGGTTATGACTGTCGCTTCATAAGTTTAAAATGAGTTACAGGAACTACAAGGTACTGCTAGTACATGTACCATCTTACAAGGGGTTATACAGAAAATGAAATGGATAAGGACAAAAACTTGGGCTACATGTGAAGGAGATTAAGACATTTAAGTTTATTAGTTTATTTATTCAAGGTATATAATAAAACATCTCCCTTTGCAGCCGAAAGGCTGAATTGTTAGGAGTCTGGAGGTTTAATGACAACTTGCAGAAATGACGGCCTGTTTTCTCACAATGTAGTGAATTTTGATTGTTTTCAGGAACTTGATCCAGTTACTCTTCACAACCAGGCCCTGATGAACATGGAAGCCCAGCCCACGCAGGGATTTGAGAAGCTCCAATTCCTGCTGCAGCAAAACCCATTCCCTCCTGAGACATTTGGCAATCTACTTCTTCTCTACATAAAATATGAGGTATGGCATGAATCCAGGCATTATGTTTGTAAGTAGTTAACTGGGGTTGGAATAACTTTGTAGTCAACTTGCTGAAATCTACTCAAGCATGAGTGTAAAATATAGTTGTGAATGATTCTACCAGTTCACCATTACTTTTGAATTGAAGTGTAAGAATCATAGCTCCCTAAAGCTTACCGCACACTGTACAATTGGTCCACGATCCGATTTTGGAAGAAATGGCATTTGATACAAACATTTTAACACATCCATATTTTTGATTGAGGTTCTGAATAGTCATATCATTAGTAAAATCGAAAATTCAGACTGGTAGTCCTACATTTGTCTACAAATTGAAAGTGATTTGGCCCTTTCGCATGGCATAAGGCTGATAATGCACCCAAATCCTGGTAAGGATCCTGTTTTTAGTATATATGTTATTGTTCAGAACCTCAATCAGTTAGATTTTACTCATTAAAATATCCATATTTTATGCTATTGAGATTTATTCCCAAACTCGGTTTGCAGCTGATTTTGTTGTGTGTGGTAGCCTTTTAAAAGACAAATGTGATATAATCAAAACCAAATGATGTTGTATATTCTTATGTTTCCAATCATTTTTGTTATCTGTAAAAAGATGAATCAGTGATATCCCACCAGCATCTGATAAATATGGTAATATATTATTTACTTCTCTCAATTGACTGTAATCCCCTGTTAGTACTATGACCTGGCTGCTGATGTTTTGGCAGAGAATGCCCATCTGACCTTCAAGTATCTGAGCCAGTACCTCTACGACTTCCTAGATGCTGTGATCACAATGCAAACATCGCGAGAAGAGGCGTATCGGAAATTGGACGAGATGGCCACACGCCACACCGAACAGTTGAGGAAGCTGACCAAACAGGTTCAAGAGGCGCGGAATGTCCGAGATGATGATACAGTGAAGAAAGCTGTGATAGAGTATGATGAAGCATTAGAGAGGTATGTCTTTATGGAATATTACGTATGAATCAAGGTACTGAAACTGAAAGTTTGTCGAAGTTCCCCAATGCTAGTCTGTATTCATGTTTCACAGATTTTTCAGTACACATCAGATATCTTTTAAGATCAATAAAAATTGATTTTTTTTTTGTCTGAAACACATTTTATTCTGTTTATACATAGTCCTTTGTCGTTTAGAAAGAAACAGTTGTCTATTCACTTGTTGATATTGTTTTAAAGGCAGTGGATCTCATTTGCAAACATCCCCGCAGACCAGGAAAAGATAACCCATGTCCCTAGGCTATTGATGAAAGGCATGTCTGTGAAATCTGGGGGTTAGAAATTACCTAGAATTGGAAAAATGTGAAAGAAAAACAATAGCCGTTTAGTGTACGTTCTATGGTAGGAATTTTTTTCTCGCGAGAAAGCAATTCAAATCAGAGTCTAACGATCACTATAATTCCACTAAAACTGAGTTTCTAGCTCCTATATTTTGCGTAAGGTTCCCAGATGGCATTTTCTTTTAAATGCCATTGTATTTACACAATGTTAATTTTTAGGCATGCAAAAGCGATGCCCTGCCTTTAAGTAGCCAAAACAGAAGAAACTGAATAAAAACAGCTTTTTGGTTGATATTGGCTGAAACCTAACTGGCATGTTTCAGTCATTCAGTCAAAAAGCAGATAATCATTTTGTTCCATATAATAACTTAATCTGCTGATCGTATTGGGTACATACGTGCATGGGGTCCTGAATTTTAAGTGCAAAGTGTTGGGTTACTAAGTGTTGAGGCATACCAATCAACTGTCACCCTGCTGCTACTACATGTAATTTCTATTTTGGCCCCATATTGTCCTCGCTGAACGAATTTCACAAGATCATGAAATAGATTTCATACATATGTCTGTGTTAAATTTTTTGTCTTAATATCATTTTCTTGACTGAATTTGAGTCTGATTACTATATCTGATAGGGCTTGGAGGTTTTTTTAACCTCTTGACACACAGATTGTGTAGTTCATTAATTACAGTGACTTATGCAAATATATTATTTTCAAACCACAGGAAAATGTTTATTTTCCTGTATTGACCATGAAGAATTACATTATTTGTAGTAGTGTACATACGAATGTGTCAGCTGGCTCACAATGACCCATAATACTTTTTGAGCATGGATAAGTCAGATGTCAACTTTCACAAAGTGTGTATGAAAGTAATTTATAACCAATGAAACTTGACAATTGTATTTTAATAGACTGTTAAGAAGTCGGCATCCTTCCAGAGACTGCATTGTTGGAGGGTATGTATTTTAATATTCTATAATTTACTGTCACCACAGGTATATACCAGTCTTAATGCAGCAGGCCAAGATCTACTGGGACATGGAGAACTTCAGCCAGGTGGAGAAGATATTCCGCAAGTCGGTGGAGTTCTGCAATGAGCATGACATCTGGAAGCTGAACGTGGCTCATGTCCTCTTCATGCAGGAGAACAAGTACAAGGAGGCCATAGGGTTTTATGAGCCTATTGTCAAGAAAAACTATGACAATGTGAGTTTCTATATACATTTTTAACCTGTTGCCTCCGAGATTATATAATTCCCATAGAGTTAACACATGGTACATCCGGTTCCCCTACCTAACAGGTTAACAAAGTTGCTCAGAATTGATAACTGAATTATTTAAACTTTTCTGCAAGTGATGTGGAAAGCTTTGTGTTTTGATTAGACCTGCATGGATAAGGGTTAACTAAATGTGTACACTAATTGATGAATAGAATGTAAAGAGTAGTGTCACATTTATTGCAAATTGGCTGAGCTTTATGAAATTGTGTAACTGTTAAATATAGTCGGTGTAAATATTGTATGAACACAGATAATTTTCAGATGCACAGGAACAAATATACATTACATAAGTATGATACTTTGTGTGGCTATTTAAAGCCCAAGTTTAGTTTCGGGGATTTTTTGTTATTTGAAAGCTTTATACCCCAAAGTCATAACCCTGCAATAATAGATTCTGAATGTCTTTAGTTTTTTTTTAATTAGTTAATGAAAAATCTAGAGGGGACCCCTGAGATTTTCGACTATAATTTATATTATAGCATCCAAAGGGTTAAAAAGGCTTTAAGGTTGCATGTGTTATACCTCATCTGAAAGAGCAGACTGTGCTCTTTCAGATGAGGTATAACTCATATAGCCTTCTTTTTGTCTTTAGTTTTTTTTAATTAATTATTGTAAAAATGGTCGGGGGGGGGGACCCCCAACATTTTCGGCTATATTTTACATTATAGCATCTAAGAGCCTTTTACCTTTCGATGCGTATAATATAAAATATACGTCGAAAATCTCGGGTCCCCCGGAGTTCTTTCATTAATGTAATTAAAAAAAAAACTAAAGACATTCAGAATCTATTATTGCAGGGTTATGACTTTGGGGCATAAAGCTTTCAAATAACAAAAAATTCCCAAAACTAAACTTCGGCTTTAACCTTTTGCTCGCTAAATCTAATAAAAGTGGAACGTGCTTCTGTGTATATAACAGGAGCTCAAATAGTAATCCTCTTTACAATTTGTACATGTGCAGAATAAAGCTAATTTGTAGCAAACTTGTGCAAAGAGACGTGAACCACCGGACAGAAATATGGGAACTATGTGACAGATCATGTATGCTTGAAATGCATATTCAGGAATGTTCAGATGAAGATATTCTCAACAACAAAATTTTGTAAAAAGCAATTGATACAGCCCATCACATATACGATCATGGCTCGCAGATGCCTCACTACATTATAGCTAGTCAGTGTTCAAAGATGTACATTACATAGTATTATGAGGTCATGTGTTACATCTGCTCCCTATAAACTGTCTTACAGGCCTAATGTCTCTTTTGCACGCGTAAAATTTAACAATGTGCAAATACACTGGTATAGAAGAAAATGCTGTCTAAGAACCGTCAGCAAAGTGTAGGATCTAAAAATGCAGTTTTTGTGTAATTATAGTCAACGTTAGACTTTGAGTTTTTGTCTCCAGTGACAAAAATTTGACTAGTCTGTGTTTAGACAGTGCATATAGGTCTCTTTCCACCTCCATGGACACATGCCAGCACAACCATCTGGTATTACATAAGTAGTCAGCTTGATATACATGTACTAAGTGAGATTTGGAACAGTGTGCCTAGAACGTACACTACACAAATATTGTTTTTCGTGCATTTTTCAAATTCTTGGTAATTTCTGATTTTCAGATTTCACAAGCAAGTTCTTTATGAATAGTTCAAGGGCATGAATAATGTTTGCTGTGTTATGGGAGGGTTGCAAATGATATTCCCTACCTTTTATTGGCAATCTGTAGTTCACTGTACTGTGAGCAAAGAAGTAACCATGTCTGTCACTGACTTCTGGGATTGTGTTATGAAATTCAAATGTAAATGATTTATGTTCTGATCCTTGTTGCATGCAGATTCTGAACGTGAGTGCCATCGTTCTGGCCAATGTCTGTGTGTCCTACATCATGACGAGCAATAACGAGGAGGCAGAGGAACTGATGCGTAAGATTGAGAAAGAAGAGGAGCAGATAGCGTACGATGAGCCTGACAAAAAGATCTACCATCTCTGCATCGTCAACCTAGTCATCGGCACACTTTATTGTGCCAAAGGAAATTATGAGTTTGGTATCTCACGAGTCATCAAGAGTTTGGAACCGTATAACAAAAAGGTACATTTTAATGATAATAATGATAAAAATATGTAGCACATAAAACATTTTATGGAAATGTCCCTGTGCACTGAATCAGGAATAAAAGAAAAGAAAGTAAGTAGAGACATATGGTATATGCTGTACTAAAGGAGGGTCTGTAAAACGTTTTCAAGACAAAGCTAAAGCAGATGAGTCTGAACAGTGGACTTGAATTTTAGGTGTGTGTGTGTGAGTGGGGTGGGGGGGGGGCGGGGTTGGAATGGTTTGTTTTTGTTAAGTTTCCAACGTAATAGATAAATCTTTTAATTTTGCTTGAGTTGAGGCTATGATTCCATTTCAGTGAAAATTTATCAAACAAATAATGTTAATCGAATTGGTCAAATTATGGAAAAATTAATTACATGTAATTTCCATAAATGTATTGAAAGGCGTAAGACAAAGCTAGGTGCATTTTGTATTGTTCTAAAGATGCCAAGTTAACTACTTTCAACACCTGAAAAATCTGTTGGCCATTTGATTTTGTGTGTGTAAAATAGTCAGAATTTTGTTGTGATTTCATCTAATTGTATCCACTCAGATTTTGGTAATGACTGGCCATTAGAAGCTTGCATAATACTCGCTAGTAATGAGCAAAAAAGTGAATAAATAAGAAATAATGATCAGTCACTTCTCCATCTTGACCATTCGGATTTAAAGAATCTGTCTGACCATTTTATAACGCATACTGACACACTTTAATTTAACTCTGAATCTATCACCCCACCAGCTGGGCACCGACACGTGGTTCTATGCCAAGCGTTGTTTCCTGTCTCTCCTGGAGAACATGGCCAAACACATGATAATGCTGCGAGACACTGTGGCCCAAGAATGCATTCACTTCCTGGAACACTGTGAAGGTAAGCCAAAACACAAAGTTAGATTAGGGTGCTCCAAACCTAGACCATGACTTGGTAATTAGATCCTCATCGTCATTGTCTTGCAGTGTGTAACCATTGTTGGATGAAGCCCTCAATCAATTTAATTTGCTGCTGTATGTCGCTATTCTGGTCCATTTTTTGTGTATGTATGTGTTGTATGTTGTTTGTATATCATTTCCATTGCCTACTTCAAAGATACCATACATATTTGATGGTTACAATCACACTGTAAGACTATGTGGAGGAAGATTTTTAAGAAAGATGTTTTGTAACTTGCACATTATATTTTAGAAAGAACAAACCTGCACACATGAAATAATTCAAATAGTCACATTCTGTTTATTGTCTATTTTTTAATTGCCTGAAAGCTAATGAGAATTAAAGCCCAAGTTTAGTTTATTTGAAAGCTTTATGCCCCAAAGTCATAACCCTGCAATAATAGACTCTGAATGTCTTTAGTTTTTTAAAATTAATTAATGAAAAATCTCGGGTTGGACCCCCAAGATTTTCGGCTATATTTTACATTATAGCATCCAAAGGGTTAATAAGGCGTTAACCCTATTTTAACTGGACTATTTCAGACCAGGTTTTTACCGGGGGGGGGGTCAATTTGACCCCCCCTTCAGATCTCGGCCGCCGTTTGCGCGATCGCTGTGAAAATTTGCATGCGCATAGAGCCGGATGTAAACTACATGACTGTATAGTAAAATTTTTTAAGTAATTAATTATGCAAATAAGTGCATGAAATTATGTTTTCGCCTATAACTCACTTACAATAGCTAGTAGAATACTACTTTTTGGTGAAAATATTCATTCTGACATTTCTCACAATTATCTTCAAAAAAAATCGCAGAATTGTAATTAATTTTTTATGTATTTTATTGTTTTGTGAATTTCTTATGTATTTCTTTGTTTTTTGCCTTTTGTTTTCTATTGTTTTTTTTGATGAAATTTGTTGGGGACACTTTTGAATCATAAACAGCATAATTAATTCCTTTTCAACCAGTAAAAGCAAAAATAATCATAAATTTATGATTTTTTGCTGAAAACATTCCATGATTTTGTACAGAAATACTTTTTTTGAGCAATTTTGGGTTGACATGCATGTATAAAAAGTCGCGCAGCGTCGTAACGGTACGTCCATTTTCGCGAAACGTCGCAAAAGATGCGCAAGACCTTGAAGTGAAAGTCAGCGCGCGACGCGATGAAAATTTGGCGTGGGGGTGCGGCGGCATGGTCGCGAATTGTCGGGGGGGGGGTCGATTTACCCCCGCCGCAGTTTAATAATAGGGTTAAGGTTTATGAGTTATACTCATTCTGAAAGAGCGAGTCTGCTCTTTCAAATGAGTATAACTCATATACCCTCCATATACCCTATGCTTATTAACCCTTTGGTGCTATAATGTAAAATATAAGCCAAAAACTCGTTGGGGGGGGGGGACCACCCGAGATTTTCATTAATTAATTTTAAAAAAACTAAAGATATTCAGAGTCTCATTATTGCAGGGTTATGAACTTTGGGGCAAAGCTTCAAATAAACAAAAAATTCCCAAAACTAACTTGGGCTTTAAATGTGAAAGATTTCAAAAAAACCTAGTGAATTTGTGATTAATCATAATTTCGATATCAACAAGTTCGCCCTTATTGTTTGTTTGTGTTTGAGTAAAAATGTGTAAAAAATTTGTGCTTGGAGGACAAATGCATTTGTAATTGTGACACAGTTGTTAGGTGAACATGGGTTTTTTTGTAAGGAAATCTTAGAATCTTATGAGTATTTCACGTTTTCACATGGCACAAGATGACTGATATAGTTTTCTTATATAGTCTTTCACATTTACTATACGAACAATTAAAACGAATGACGATGGTAGGAATTTTCAGGGGAAAAACTTTTGTTTGAATTGTGGCGACGTGATAAACTTGCTCGCAGTGTATAATTTTCCCATTTTTAGCTCATCCGGCCGAGGCCGAATGGTAGAGCAAGCTTCGGTACACTAAACTTCTACCAGAATTTTTAATGTTGCTCCATTAATACATTATGGTAATTTATGCGTTTTCCAAATAGCCAATTGCTTCCATCCGTCATTTCTTTGACCAATTTTCATTCGATTTTTTTATATGATAGGGTAGGTGGGGCTTCAAACTTGTACACAAATTTTTTAAATTCATTAATTATGCTAATTTATGCAAATCAAATATCACAAATAAAATACAAAAATGTTTTCAATTATCTTCTTCATTATGTAATTCATTTTGTAAAGTAAATGCTTCTTCTCATCATTGTCGATAGGTTGATTGATTGCTTTATTTATCCTTCAGGGACTCAATTTTAATTTTTTGACGCAGTATAAAAATTGTACCCACATGAAAATTTCGGATAATAATGATGTTGCGAGATGGCCGATGGCGGCTACTCATTGACGTTTTCTAGTTGTCTTTTCTAACTTTTCCCAGTGTATGGCGCGTGATGTCAAGGCTATTTGTGGCACGCCGTTGGAGAAGACATGCATGCAGGCAAGACAAGTCACTATGAGGCTAGATGCTGAAACGTCTTCATGGAAGTCATCTAAATGAGTATTCTTCCTTCAATTTCGGCATCATGCAAAGGTCCAGCAAGAAATGAACTGAAACTTAAGTATGTGGAACATTACGTAATTCTCCGCCCCCCGCGTCCCCGCACTTCAAGTACTGGAGTAGAGCAATGCAGTTCTCAGAATGTCAACTGTTGCACATCAAAGGGAAAAGCTTATGTAGCTATTTCCAACTTACTTATGAAGTTTCAGTGAAATGATTTACATATATTTCATGTTTTCAATTAAAATTGTGTGACAATTGGGCATAGTTAACTAGCAAATAGAAATGATTTGCTTCAAATCAAGAACAATCTTATAGGCATGTCCTTGGTAGTTATAGTTTCTGGGATGTAGTCTTGAATAGGATTAAGAGGTAAATTGACATGTTGGAGGTATCTCGAGCTTGGGGTAAACTATTCTAGAATCAGTAACCTATCAGGGTCTGCTGTGAAATTTGGTCGCAAAGTTGACTGTTCTTCAAATTATTCATCTGTATGCCTTGTACAGACAAATTCGTAGTGTAGCCTTCTATGAGGGATTCATATTTATCGTGCCCAATAGAATTAACTGCTGGCCCTGTTCATCTTGATTCCTTAACGTAAACAAAACTCAAGAAATAATCCTTCAGCCAGCATGATTCCAGTCACTGGTGTATCGTTGTTTAATCTTTCAAATCCAGTTTGGTTTTATAAAGCATTTTTTATTTCTCTCCCAATATGTCACTGACTTTATGTACACTAGACTCACTTCACGTTCTAACAAATCCAGAGGAAATGTTTCGAAACAGATTGGGTATGTGACCCCTGTCCATGTGAAAGTGTGCCAAATATTCACTTAGAGTGTGTGTACTAATTTGTACATGTCTGGAAAAGAAGTTAATGAAACTAATTCAACATCCGTGTTGCTATTCAGAGAATGCAGATCAGTGATGGAAAGAATAGTTTTAAGTTTGAGCAAATTGGGTAACCTTTTCACGAATTCATTTAGTGTTTTCGGGATTCTAAATTGACAACTGCATTTGTCCAATTCTGTGATGAAAGCATGGACGCACTTCCCAGCTGTATTATTAACAGATGCCATTTATATAGTTATTAAAGCATTTTACAGTTTGAATAATTGTGCATGTGTTTTCTGAAGAACCAGCCCTCATGAGTTATTGACATCTAATTTAGATTAGTGACAATCCATACATAACCAAAGGACTGTGCTAGTCATCACTGGAACTTAGGCCATGGAGGAAGATTTAATTTCAATATATCATCATTCTCGCCTAACCCCAGCGAGAACTACACATTAGTATATTATACGCTTTTTGTACTATAACAGCCTGTCTGCTGATGCATTTTTACAGCCTTTTCTGTAAACAAAAATGGGCATTTTCACGGTAACTCCATGTTACATTTTCATAAAGACTTAGGTTGTAGAAACCAATATTTTCAAGACATGGATAGAGCAGTTCTAACTTTTGTTTGAATTTATGGCCAATGGGTCCCCCCATGAGTCCCTGTAACAACAGCAAGTGAACGAGATCTTTGGGTAACCTATGAAATAACAGGTCATATGTTGGTAATAGTTTACGCACATTTGGACATGCATAATTCATTATGCACTGATTTAAAAGTCTGCCTAACAAAAACATTGAAACTTAATGACTTCTGTTTTATAAACAAATTGAATATAATGCACATTTCTGACTATGGTTACAAGTTAAGGCTGTGTTAGATTTTCTAGAAATTTTTCTTGTATGTCGGTAACTCACGTTACGGTAACCTCAAGTACAGTTTTTCCAATGACTATTTTTTGAAAATATCTTCAAGTTAATTAGACTTTTGTGTATGGTCAATTCTCCTAGAGGAGGCATTTGGAGAAATTTGGCAGAAATGAATGAATCACATCAATTCTTTGTGCTTCTTAGCATTAACCACTAGAATTGTAACATGATTTGGAATAAGCATTTTATGCAAAGTCTTGCTATGTCCACTATCTGATGGAATGACCAAATGCATTTTGTATGGGAGACACGGTTCTACGTCACTATCTAGATACCAGAGGTGTATGCATCTCTTGTGCAAAGGCATGGACCAGTGGGGCCAGTACTGTTAGGATAATCATTTGTTTCCTGGTCTTTCTGTTCAGCCTGTAGACCCTTACTCCTTCACAGTAATGGCAACCGCCCGATTTGCATCAACTTACCTATACTTTATTCGTATATATAAAAGGTACATTTAAGTTCTATTGATACTACAAAGTCTGAAAATCGTAAAGGAGTATTGTTATTGGCAATCTCTCTCGTTTACCTTTTTTGACAAAAAGTGTTACGAATCTTTATCATGGCTGAGGTTCATATTTCAACAATTTTTACCTACCAGTAAATTCTTGAGATTTTTTTTTTTTTTCATAACCTATTCCGATCTATTGATCAGCTAGTGTTGTAAACTTGTACTTGTCAAACCATGTCTGAATGAAGTGAATTATATCTTAAAAAATTCGCATTGTTCCTAAATGCAGAAAATTGTAATTTATATTTCAAGTCCTTGTCTAAGTTAAATGACCAGGTAACTTAGTCCTTCGCTCTTTAACGGTTCAGACAAAAGCTTTCTTAAATATTTTCAGTTTTGATGTTGACAATCTCTCTCTCAGAATGCACATGAGGAATCATATTTCAATATATCGTATTCTTGGTGTATATATGGTCCAAAATATATTATTCAAGTGGAATTACTAAAACATCAGAAAATCAGCAAATGAAACAATTTTGCCTGCAACTTATAGTAATATCAAATTCCTGTTTTTATGTGAATGAGATTTGTAAAACAAAATTTTGTTGTGAAATAAAGTAATTTGTAAAATGAAATTGAATTTCAGTGATCTAATGTTTTTTAATTGTAGTGGGTTAGTCCAAAGTGTGTTAATTGAGTACTTGAAACTAGGTATGGGTGTCGTGTGTAAGAGTTGTGTAATGTACTGCTGAATAGACTGAATAAGTGTGCATCTATTTAATACTTGTACTAAAAAAATAATAATAAATAAAAAAGATGAAAAGGAAAGAAAACGGTCTGAATATTATGCAAAATGAATAATATATCATTGTGCATCAGGAAACCGTATATCTTTGTTTTGCCCAGCAAGAAAGTCATACTAATTATGGTGGTCCCTTTAACTCATTGACTGGGGGGGGGGGGGGTAATTTGACTGAACTTTGCCTGTGCAGAATTAAGAGAAAGATGTACATTGGTAAAAGTGGCATAGTGTAGTAAAGATTAAACATACACCATGTTGGCATACTTAAAAGAGATAGTTACGTTTTCAATTGCAGGTATTCTGAAAACTTAGTTTTCCTTAACCAAATTATCGCAGTTAGATACCCAATGTGTTTATTGAACAACGACTGGTATTACAACACTATCATCCATCAGTACTGTACGTCTGGCTCAGTTTGGCGCCCCTCGTGTAGTAGCAAACAGCACAAATTTTACTTCTGCTTCGCAACTGGATATGAACTGGTGTGATAGGAATTGGGGGGGGTTGGGGTCAAATCTGACTTATGCTTTATATATTGCATAAATGGTAAGAAAATGTCAAGAATTACGATGGCCAATTGCTAAATTGTGGATTAATGATGGTCTCGGCAAACTGCATCATCAAAATTATTTGCTACTATTGGTGGAACAATTTGCTTAATGGCCTGAGACAAGTGTCATTTGTTCCGCATTTAATTCAGCTCAATCACGCAAGTGAGAGCGATT
>JZLH01S0509206.1:6106-54185 GCA_001188425.1 Eucidaris tribuloides
AGATTAGGGTTTGCAAAATGGCCCAATTTCGGAAAAACATTTATTTTTTCCCCGGTTGATGAGTGAGGTTCCCAAAGTCTCTTTAATTGTTATGTATTCTAAAATGAAAATTAAACATAGATTCAAACGAACGTGTGCACAAGTACACAAACAACAAACAAAAAAGTATGGGCTTTAAAAAACAGAAGTCAAACACTTTAATCTCAAAGTCATTAACAAATGAAGCGGCAGGGGCTCCTATTGAAAAAAACCCACTCATGGCTGAGCAACTGGGAACACAAGACATAACTCCATGCAAAAGAACATGTTCTTTATTGACTTGCCATGACCACAGGTGTTCATTTTGCCGCTTTTCAATTTACACTTTATCTATATGATAAAATATTGCCCTTTTCCCGACATCATAAATCATACCAAGTAGGATATTAAATTCTATAGAGAGTAAAATTATTTTTTTGATGGTACCAAACATGATTACTACTAAGAACAGGGAGAAATAATCGATCAAACTCAGATTTAGTCAATTTCTTGCGGAATTATTATAATACAGTTGATTTTTGATTAATTTCAAGTCAATAGTTAGTTATTTACAATGAAATTTACGCAGACACAATCGGCCGTATTACGGGAAAACAACGTAATCCGAAATATCATGTTCCGAGAAAAAACAACTTTGTAAGTTTGATCCTATACCATTTTTCAGTCGTTTCAGTGTGATAGTTTAAATACGTTAGACTTCTTTAGGTATTCTTACGAATATTTTCACAAAATATCAGCAAGATTGGATTTGTTGTTTCATGAAATGTCTTCGTGGCACGATTGCATCGGATATGTCAAGATCTTTTACCATAATCTCCGCAAGAGGATGCTTGCGCCACGTACCTTAAGTTACAGTATTTTTCTTCACTAGAGATGACAAAGTTGGGAAAAACTGTGTAACATACGTTATTTTATTCATATGATGGTTGAGCTTGGAGATTTTGGACATTCACCATTAGAAAGAGTGCATTTTTTCAACTAGAGTATGTTCTTTTAAGAACATATTTTAGTTGAACAAAATTGTTAAAACAAAAATGTCGTAACATAAATCGACAGATATATCACTTTATGGTGTAGGTTTGATTGAAATTTTCCAAGTTAATACCTGATTTCATTGCACTACTACTAAACACGTGTCGAACACGTGCATACTTACATATTTACACTTTATATGATATTGCCTGTGTGACATAGTATTACAGAGAAGTGCCCATTCTCCATTTGATAACTGGTGTATACTTCAGTTACAGTATGATGTATTATGTAAATTTGTTTAGCTAATTTACACACAATTTAAGTGAAATTAGGTTCCAATCACCAAATATCCTACTAAATTGATAGATATGTCACTTGTGGCGTAGGTATGATTGTAATTTTCCAAGTTATTAACTGAACTCACTGCACTACTACTAAAATATTTGTCGAACACGTGCATACTTACATATTTACACTTTATATGATATTGTCTGTTTGATTACTGTTTGACATATTATTACAGAGGAGTGCCCATTCTCCATTTGACTACTGGTGTATTCTTCAGTTAAAGTATGATCTATTATGTACATTGCTTGGCTAATTTATACTATTTAAGTGAAATTAGGTTGCAATCACCCAATAGCAGCAGACAATAGCTGTGGCTAGTGCACATTGGCAACTTTGGTATGCCAGTTTCTCATAGACTACGTCCAAGGTAGATAAATGCTCTATTGATATTCATAGGTAGCCTGGCGACTGCTAGACCCTATTCACTATCCACAGACATTGTCTATCGCTGTTGTGTGGGAGCTGGACACACACTCTCATATACACAATGTGATTTCTGTACACTTTCAATTTTGCACTGGGGCTTAGATATTGAGCAGAATCTGAACCCTAACTTTTTAAATAAGCATGAATTACATAAACTGATCATTGATACTGTATTCAACCCACCTCCACCATTAATGTTCATTATTCAACTGCAACTATATTCAATGACAATATAATCTGATGTATAGTTTTTGTGTTATTCAAAACCAAACTTGACAAGTTTTATTTTTAACACCTAGTAGTAGAAGCAAAGAATGTCGAGGAGTACAGATTGGGCAGTATTTCACCAGAAGCAGAACCAGAACTCAATCTATTGTTAGCTCGCACGTAGTTACTGGGAGGCATGGATCGCAGGGCCCACGTTGCGACAAGATAAGTCAACCCTGTTTGAATTTAATTCATGCTAAAAAAAATATGAGGTGGTGGATAGAACTATGGGTATCCCCAGCGCTATATTGAACCCCCCCCCCCCCACACACACACACACATGTAATTTAATAGTAATAATGATATAAAAAAACTAAAAAATTCGTACCTCTCAGTCTTGTGATGATGAGATTTCTTCAGGCTGTCAACATCACACATGGTTTGCAGAAATCACGGGTGATGTCACGTGTAATGTTGACAACCAGAACATCACAAAATGTTTAACTAGATGGGTATAGTGTTTATTTTTTCTGTTGAAATTATTGAAAGGGAAGACAAAGTCGTGGTTTGAAAAACAGAGATATTTCTTTTTATTATCAACTGTTTTCGGAAACCGAGATATGAAAATTTGATTGTTAATCGATCGCCGTAGTGCGCAAAACATTGTGGGTAAAATTCAAGATGGAAGACAGTTTCCCCCAAAATAGAAAAGAGTGAGAGACGTGAGATTTTCTTTTAATTATTAAATTACATTTTTTGCGGTTTTATCGATATAGCGCTGGGAATGCTCATAATTCTAATTTTAACGAGGTTGATTTATTTTGTCACAAGGTGGGCCCTACGATCCATGCACCCCAGTACCTACGTGCGAGCCAATACCTTAGTACTGCACAGATGAAAGCGGCGCAGTGCCAGTATCATGGGGCCTGTTTCATAAAGCTGTTCGTAAGTTACGCATGACTTTACGAACGACTGGTGATCAGTTCTTGTGTTCAAGAATTAAGAATGTGATTAGTGTAACACCCAAGAACATGTCCCAGTCGTTCGTAAAGTCATGCGTAACTTTACGAACGGCTTTATGAAACAGGCCCATGGTGTTATTGTTGGAGCAAGTGTTATCAATGATGACGTACCAACTCGAACATCATTTAAAGATGATCTGTGGTGTGTGTTTCTATAGATGTGGGGCTCAGCATCGCACACAAAAATGTTTACAAATGATTCAAAATATAATGCATATTTTAATGAAATAATCAAGGATTTGAGGATTTGCAGGCAAATATAATGCATTTGGGTTGCAGGGGCCTTTTAAACGTTTACAATATGAAACGTTGTGTTTAAGAAATTAGGTAATTTCCACTTTACAATTTAACTTCAAAACGAGGATAGTCTTCTCCCTTTGCACAGGTTCTTTTTTGAAGAAACCTTTTCAGAGATCATCATCGACACCCCCCCCCCCCTTCCGGATCCTTCGTTATCATCATCCCCTTGTCCGCCTGCCCTCTGAATTCTCAGTTGCGCAGCTCGAGGTTGTTGGAGAACTTGGGGATTGCCGCACAACGTGGAGTTGCTGGGCAGCTTGTTCTTTTTGTTTGTTGATATTGCACAGCGTTCAATTGTTATAGAGGCTGAGGTTCTTACACATTATGGCGCAGAGTGGGGTTGTTTCACACTTTGTGATTGTTGCACAACTTGTGGTTGTTAAACAGCTTGCTCTTTTTTTTTGATGATATTTCGCAGCTTGTAATTGTTGCACAGGCTGAGATTCTTCCACATATTGGGGTTGTGGCACAGCTTGGTGGTGTGGCACATCTTCGGTTTGTCGCACAGCTTGGTGATGTGGCACAGGTTGGGGTTTTTGCACTGGATGGCGTTGTTGTACAGCTTTTGGTGGTTGAACAGTGATGGTTGAACAGCTTGTGGTGCTTGCACATCTTGTGGCACAACCTGGAGTTGTGGCATAGCTTGTGGTTTTTGCACAACCAGTGGTTGTTGAATAATATACGAATGCTGCCCAGCTTTTTGGGGTTGAACATTTCTAGTGGTTGCACAGCTTGTGATGGTTGAACCGCTCGTGGTGCTTGCACATCTTGTTGGACAACCTGGAGTTGCGACACAGATTGCGGTTGTTACACAGCTTGTGGTGGTTGCAAAACTTGGGCTTGCTGTACAGCTTGAGGTTGTAGCACATCTTGTGATGGTTGCACAGCTTGTGGTGGTTGCAAAACTTCGGCTTGTTGTACAGTTTGAGGTTGTAGCACATCTTGTGGTGGTTGCACAGCGTGTGGTGGTTGCAAAACTTGGGCTTGTTGCACAGCTTGTGGTGATTGCAAATTTTGTGGTGTTTGCACATCTTGAGACGGTTGCGCAGCTAATTGTAGTTGCTGCATATTTTGAAGTTGTTGTGCATATTGAGAGCTTGATTCCTGCTTTGTCATCTTACTAACTACAGCAAACAAAGTGTACAAAAACGGGTTCAAGGATGAGTTGAGCGGTATTACAAACACCACGACCCACGCATAAATCGCAACTGGAAAGTCAAGAAGACCAGTCTGTGTGAGAATGCCCATCACAATAACAGGCATCCAACAGCAGAAATCAGTTCCGACAACAAACGCCATTTTAAATGCAAGTTTAATATCTTCCTCTCGTCTTGCTTTGCTTCTTGCGTTTGTGGCTTGCCCCGATGTCTTCACTTGTACGTACATCGTTATATACAACACAAGCATTAGAAATAGCAGAACCAGATTGACGCCCAAAAAGAGAAAGATAGAATAAATCCAGCGTGTGTGGGCCCCTGTTTCAGTTTGTATGTTGACATATGAATTATTATCCCATTGTAGTTTGTTTCTTACTTCTGATTTCATGTCAAAGGGCAAACCGACACACTGGTGTGATAAGCCATATAAATCTGAATCAAACATATTCATGATCGTAGGTGCCAAACTCAGAATGAAGGCCACGATCCATGTAAGAGCTACACTAATACGGGCCGACTTCACTGTAAACTACAATTTTCCATAAGGTAATGCAACACAAAGAAACCTATCAAAAGTAATGAGGGTCAAGAAAAGAACTGAACTTTCGCTCGATAGGACCGTAGTAAAGCCAGAAAATGTACAAAGGTGTGATTTCAGCCAGGAGTTGGAGTACCAAAAGTAATTTCGGCCAAAATAAACATCCACTGAGGCAATAATTAGCATATATACTCCCATCAGGAAATCGGCCATCGCTAAATGTGTGATAAAAAGCTTCTGTACTCGCGTTGCTACTTCGTGGAGGTTCTGTGCTTTTCCACGATTGGTTGCATCAATGTGAACCCGAAGGAAAATAGAAGCTTTAGAAGCTTTCACTGTTTTCTTTTTTATGTTACCCAGGTCGAAATTCCCATAGAAACCAGTAGAATTCTATTGGTTTCTACTGGTCCAGTAGAGACCAATTCTGTACTGGTTTCAATATGGAAAGTGAAATAAAACCAGAAGAAACCAATAGGGCATTTGTACTGGAACCAGTAGCAGACCAGTAAGAATTTTTATTGGAAACAGTAGAAATTCCCGTTGGAACTAGTAGAAACCAGTAGAAGACCATTAGAAATCTACGTTTGAATCGATCAGAGAAAAATGTGTTTTTTTTTTTTTTTGCTACTTAATATAAATCAAACATTGGATCGATCTATAACATCCTGTAGCCTATACATGCAATACCTACACCTATTTCCTAACCTAAGTTCCTAAACCTATACCACTACCTACTATAACTTCCACCTTATTCGATTCCTATATATATCAACATTTTATCGATACAGAAAAATAGTGGTTACTTTATGTAAAAATGTTTAATATCCTTTATTGATGTATTTCCCTTAATTACATTCATAAAATAAGCCCATTTCATGCAAATTACAGCTGCTAAAATTACTTACTATTTACAATATTACTTAATCTCATGAAAAACAAGCCAAATAATGACAGAAATATGATTTTAATCGTGTTAGCTATATGCTCATGAATATTCATAAGCCAACAAGTTACAGTGTTTTTACTCATAACTACTGTACTGTACATCTCTTACGGAGATTGTTTTATTATACTGCAGAGATTGTATACTGGGGAGTCAAAAAGAAGGGCTAATTTACATGGGTAGTATGATTTAATGATAAAAATCTGAAATTTGATTATTAAAATATAATTTCCAGTTCAAACCATTAGATCCTACTGGTTTCTACTGGTTTGACTTAGTATTTTTACGCCCATAATCAAATCATTAGGTCCTACTGGTTTTGATTAATTCTACTGACCTAAAAACAATAAGACTCTGTTGATGAATTGTAAAGGTTTCCACTGGTGTGACTTAGTATTGTTTACACCATTCAACCATTATATCCATAATGATTTCAACTGGTTTTGAAAACCATTAAACTATCTACTGGTTTTTACTGGTTTGACTTGCACATCTGTTCAAAGCACATCCTACTGGTTTCTATTGGTTTCTACTGGTCATCAAACCATCATCCTCTACTGGACTATAAAGGTTTCTACTGGTTTGACTTGATATTTTTACGCACATGTTCAAACCATTAGATCCTACTGGTTTTTATTGGTTTCTATTGGTCTTTAAACCATTAGAGCTTATTGGTTTCTAATGGTTTCTACTGGTCCCACTTCACAGTTCCTCCTCAAACCAGTAGACTCTACTGGTTTCCTGAAAACCAGTAGAAACCAGTAAAACGTCCCTACTGGTTTCTACTGGTTTCTATGGGATTTTCGACCTGGGTATACACACCAACCGATGAAAGTTTTCTGTAATATTTCATATTGTTTCAAAATAGTGTACTTGCCAATCATAGGTCGTTAGACTAATTGGTCAAACTAATTGACATTTAACGTAGGAGCCACCCCTTTCCCTGACATTGTCGACGCCCCTTGAACAGGACTACGACATTTAAAGTTTCAAGTTTAGAGTGATTTTTTTTTTACATTTCAAACAAATCAACATATCAAATGATACTTGGTCAAAACAATATACATATTACATAATACTAGGTGTTAAAAATAATATTTGTCAGTTTTGGAAATTAATAACACAAAATCTGTATAACACATTATACTGGCAATGAATATAGTTACAGCAGAATAGTGAACATTTTTGTTTGAGGTGGTTTGAATATGATATCAATAATCAGTTTTATGTAATTCATGCTTGTTTAAAAAGTTAGGGTTCAGATTTTGCTTAATATCCAGCCCCCTGTACAAATTTGAAACTGTACAGAAAGCGAATGGTGTGTGTGAGAGTGTGTGCTTAGTCCCCGCACAACAGCAATAGACAATGGCGGTGAACAGCGCACGGTAGAAACCTTGGTATGCTAATCTCTCACTACAGCCAGGCTGGATAAATGCTTTATTACTATTCATTAGTAAGTAGCCTGGCGACTGCTAGACTTTATTCACTATCAATAGCCATTGTCTAATGCTATTTGTGTGGGGACTGGACACACACTGTCACACACACCATTCGATTTCTGTTACTTACAAATATTCCAAGGAGGTAAGTCCATTAAATGAGTCGATCTGCAGGTTGCCCAAAGAGGTAATATTGCCCAGATGTCTGGTAAGAGATGAAACACATAAATTGAAAAAAAAATGAATCAGCTTGGAATTTTTTCAATAGGTAACGAAATTCACATTACTGAGCTACGTTTATATCTATACATGCATAATCAACAGTTATATTATTTGTTTTGATACGATAATCTGTGCACTTGAAACGCCCCGCGTCTCTTTTGCAGCACCCTGGATCCACTACAAAACATTACTCATGCCTTTGCGAAATTTAAAAATCAGTAATTATCTAGAATTCTTAAAATGGACAAAAACTACCTGTTTAGTGTCTGTTCCAGGGTCACTGATTCTTGCTACTTCAGTGGCAATTTTCATCAGGCATGTATATTTTTGCAAACAGAGGCAAAATCGCACATACTTATGGTCCATCCGAACAGTACACCTTATAGTTTAATTATAATAGTCAAGCCCCCCCCCCCTAAAAAAAAAAAAAATATCCAACTTCAGGTTCAGGTAGCAGAACTGCCAAGTTAAAAAAAAATCGTAATTAAAGGTACACTGACTTACAATGTCTTGAGATTCTGCCACTTGTGGAAGTTATCAACCGAGATTTGTTGTATTGGATTATTCTGCAGTAATCTACGAGTAAATAATATGCAATAAAAGAATAAAAAACTTCGTGTATTATCCTCATAATTATGTCGTATCCGTTGATGATATTCAGGTTCCTGTGTACTTCCGTTCAATGTTATATACGAGATTTTGATCCACCTGTATTTCTTTCTAAATATTTGGCCTTATGCCGCGTTTACACTATGTTCCCGGCGGCCACGGTAACCACGTTTCAGGCAACCGTGGACAAAACGGAGTGGACGTGAGACCACGCGGAAAGACCCGCTACGGATCACCTCCAAGTGCTGTTACGGCCTATAACGTACTGTCGAGTTTTATTGCGTTCGTCTCGTTTTCCTACGGCCTAGTAGGTTTCTCAACCTCACCGTGACTACCGTGGCAAATTTTTTGACGGTTAAAAAATCTGGCCCGGCATCCACGGCAACACGGACTGCCACGTTTGCCCAGCCCGTCCTCCCGCGTGGTCTCACGTCCATCCACGGTGGCCTGAAACGTGGTTGCCGTGGCCGCCGGGAACATAGTGTAAACGAGCCTTTACTAAAGACAAACACCACGGTTTAAATTTGAATGAAACCATTCTCCTACTTCCAACTTTGATTTCAAAATGGCGCTGGCCAATGAACTAGAACTCAGTGGTAATAAGAATCCTGCCACAGACAAACAATTATATATAAACCAGACGCACATATGTCACAGTGGAAAAATGTGTATCTTGATTCACGCTTTACGCGCTGTGCTCACACAGACGCTTTTGTTATACATGTACTACAAACAGGTGATTCTGGCACGGTCTGGTTACTCATGTTACCAAGTACTTATAAAAAAGGCCATTTTAATAAGGTCGTTCCTATTTGGGGCAGTACTGAGAAAATTTCAAAAGGTTTGGTGATGTATATTTTCACTAAACCAGGGGCCCGTTGCATAAAACTTTAACCGGAGAAAACTCCGGTTATTTTTTTCCTGTGGTAAAATGCAAGGTAAAATCGAGTTTTCATATTTAACCAGAAAATTTCTCCGGTTAAAGTTTTATGCAACGGGCCCTAGATGTATTTTGTCTACCTGTGTTATAAACAAGAAAATATTTCAGTGCCTGCTAGAGTAGTGTACAATGTTTCAGAGTAATTTAGAGGCAAACAATAGACTCCTAGCTAGGTCAAACACCTATTGCTTCCTGGAATGTCATTGGGTGGGTGCTCTTTTGCAAACACGATTTGTATTTAATGAGCATGTATGTTATAAACAGCACAAAAGCTTCAGGCTCAAACTAGCAAAGTCTACAACTTGAAAAGTTTTGTGTACTAATTTAGTAGGTATTGGCTGGTTCCAGAACTAAGGATTTCACTATAGGATACTAGGGGGAAGATCACTCATTTTTATTCTGGATCTCGGCTCGAACATATGCCTTTGAGAACCTGTGGATTTTAGACTTGCTGTTGGTGATTAAACGTGACTTGTGAAACCTGATCTTCATATTGTGGATTAATGCCGTTTTCGTAGATTAGTCTGCCAGCAGCCGTGCGGGGAGTGTTACATTCAACACCGACACATTACTATCAGATTGTTTGTCATCTGACTTGTGGGATAATCATTGAGACTATAACCTTCGATAATCGCGCGACATACATCGTCGTCGTATGTGTTACCTATGCATGCTTTTGAAGTCAGGATTCAATCATATGTGCTGGATAGTTTTCGACTACCGTAACCTGAATTGGAGAATTCACACATTGGATTAAAGGATATAAATACACACGAGTATCGTAAGTCAAGTAATATTTAATTTGTTATATAATTGTTACTTTAAAGGGAGATTTGTCTGTATTAATACAATTTTAAGTTTGAAAGAGGGGAAATACCCCATATAATAATTACGGTAAAATTTAGTGGGTTTTTTATGTGTTTTTCTTTGTTTTGTGTGATTTCTTTTGGTTGTTAAGACGTCGTAGCTGGACTCTCATATTGTTAATATGAATGAGGCTCACAAACTCACAGCAGTTCCAGATTCGTAAGATTACTGAGAGGTTCAATGTTCAATATCCCTGTGTTGTTTAGGAACCTGTATAAAAGCATTAAAATAGTAATGAAACAGATGAACATGTTATTAACCATCACTCATTTTAGACACTATTAAATTTCAAATGCAATCATCATTGGAGTTATATTGTAGTTTTGTGAAAATTTGAATGTATATATCTGTGTAGTCATTGGGTAACCATGATATTTCATTCAACAGTTGTCCAGTTTATCACAGATACAGGGATAGTTTACAATGTGGTTCCCATGAATTATCTATATAAGACCCGTAATTAGATTTAATAATTAACATAAAGTATTTGAATATGTATGAAACTGGTGGCGTAGTCTAAACAGAGTGCGTCATATGGATAAATCTATTACATCAAATTAGCCTCTCGAAATAATTTCTTCACACAAAAAAGTCGTTAGACTCTAAAGGCGTCATGACATACTCTTCTTTCTACCCTACCCGGTATATAACAATTTCCCTCCCACTATCTTTCGTGGACATAACTCCAAATAGGTACGTTCCTGTATGAAATCAATGATTCCACGAAGCGGCATGCATTTTCGCTAAACTTATAAATTTTGAATCACGGCATAGGTGTCAATTTTATCCACTTGAAAATTATTAAATATATATCAATCTTTGACACTCACAGCAATTTCAAACTCGTTAGGTTCCTCAGAGGTTCAATGTTCAATATCCTGTTGCTGCTTAGGGAACTGTATGGTCAAGAAAGAAAAAAATACAAGTATGCCTTTTCTGAAAATGTTACCATAAACATCAAATGTAATATTAGTGACTGCGGAACATTTTTTAGAAATGCAACACTGAAAGCTTAAGCAAATTGAACAAATAGTCAATCCATTCAAGAAATATAATTTTATTTTTACAGAGAATTAACCAAATTAATCTGTACGTTAAATGTGTATGTCGCCCTGTGTCCGCTTATTGTCTTTGACATTATACCAGAATAACAGTCCATTGAATTTTGAAATTGACCAAAAAAACAAAACTTTTTCGGACGAGCATATAAGAAACAACTGACCTACCACCTTTTTCGAAGGCATGCATTAGGAACACAGACTGTATTTTCAATTCGAGTTCAGATTTAATGGAAACTTGTTCTGGTGCCTCAATACATTACAATATTCAATATATACATGCAGCAATGGAACTACACACCTGAAAGGTGACGTGAAGTCATATGACTCAGATTCATATGACTCAGAGTCATGTTCATGAACTTAGTTGTGTTTTTTTTTACCCAGCTCGAATAGTGTACGGGCATCAATGGATTGTTATCACGCTTGTAAGAGACACACAATGCCTTTGAAATGATTATTCTATCATGTTGTTTGTTTGTAAATATCTGTTTTTTTTTCAGTATGGGAATGAGATGATTTTTATCATATAGGTAAACGGGTACATCTCTGTTAAAAATGCCTGAGAAATCGTGGTATTAAAGTGTTTTGCATTTAATCCAATTCAACATGTAGCTAATGCAGTCGTTTAAACGAATAAAATGGGTGTGTCTCCGAATATTAGTCGACGAGCTCAATTTTGAAAGGTTTGTAACTTTTGTGTATTCTTTTCTTGTTGTACCCCATTAATGATATTAACCCCTTTGAGATGATTTGATTTTACTATAACATCCATTTTCTAAAGACCCCGACACGAGTTAACTCGTACTTTGTTTCCAATGGGTTAATAACATATATGTTTTGCTATGGATATATGCAACATTATGTACAAATTATATATACATTACTTGTCTAACAAAATGGAACAAAAGATTTTTCCTCAGAAACTAAGAAAACTTAACTCTGCTTTTTACTTCACGGTTTATTGCAGAAATTGACAGGGATTAGTCAACCGATTTATATTATGAACACGTGAATAAATCCATGACTTGAAAGAGCCTGGACGCTTCTATGTTCAGACATTGGAAAAGTAATGTTTGAATGAAGAAGTTAATGATGAAGATGTGAAAATTACTCACAGATGTTCCAATTTCGTTAGTCCTTTGAGAGGTTTTATGTTTGATATTCTGTTGTTCCCCAGCTTTCTATATTATATACATATTGAACAAAGAAAAGGAAGAAAGGGTGAAAACTACCTTGACTGGCACTTTTCAGGTTAAGCTTTGCTTTGAATACAAAAACCGAGTAAGTTATAATGAACCTGCTTAATATATGTCATTTTGTTTTTCATGCTGACTTCGTAAAGGACTACCTTTTTTCTGTCAGTTGATGGTACTTATTACATAATCGTTTCACTGTGGATATAATATTACAAAATGATCAGTAAAGTCCTGCTTTACAAAGTTTTCATCACCCGTCAAGGATGACCAGATTTTTATGTATATTTCCTACGAGAAAATGATGTGAGGAGAGTGTGGAGATTTTGTTTTTCCTTCCGAGGTTTAATACTTGATATCATGTAGTTCTTTCGACCATTTGACGAGTTTATCGTGGTTGCGTTGTAATGTTACAACAGCCATTATCCTCGCAATTGACAGGACTTCTGTAGCTTTCAAATGTGATTCCGATTGATTCCAAGAACTGTATTCAATAAGTTTCGAAAACAACGGAATAATTGATTCACTATAAAAGTGTGTATTAAGGTTGATGATAAACATAAATAACATCCTAGGCACTCACAGCCTTTCCAATGCCGTTAGACTTGTGAGAGGTCCAATGTCTGATATCATGTCGTCGTCAAGGTACCTGTGTTTTAATAAAGTTAAAGAAAGATGAAAATGAGGAATATCAACAGGTCCCATGCAAACAACATTTCCTTGATTTTACACATTGTTTGGAGTACAACAAAATGGTTGGATTAGAATTTATTTCAAGATATTTATTTTTGTTTGTACAGTCGTCTACATGTCAACGCAGTTGACCCCAATTTCGTTAATGTTTGAAGGAATAATTTTGCAGTGCAGTATATCATTAACACGTGCGTTTTACGAATTGCTTTAGACTCCAGTAATCCTGAACGTGACTTGAATTACCTGAACTATAAAAACAAACGTTGCTCTCATGTTTAAATTACAACAGTTTGGAAATCCTACAAGCAATTCGGTAAGAAATAGTGTCCATTGATCAATATTTAAGTGCAGTTTAAAGCAAAAAATGTGAATATCTGAGATACTCACAGCTGTTCCAATTTCATTAGTCCTTTGAGTGAATTTATGTTTGATATTTTGTTGCTCCACAGGAACCTACATAAAGAAATAAGATCGAAACGGGTAAACATGATAAAAAGTTACATTGACTGGTTGCACCATTAACATGTGTATGCATTGATTACAGCAACTCAAATTGAAAATTTGGAAACGTATATTTCCATTTTTTAATAGATCATGTGCCTGCCATAAAAGAAATAGGAAACTTTTCTTATAGTAACAATAACCTGTTGTTGAAATTTGCACGGATCACTCGACCAATTGACAATATCAACACAACGATCAAGTCATCAATTGAAAACGAGCTGTAATAAAGAAAAACTGTTGTAACTTCTGTAGTAATTTATATACAATTACGTTAAAATCGATTCCACATCTAGGCCCAACTGGGGATCTCTTTCACACTCCTCTCGTTTTGTTATAGAAGTTATGAATTGAAAAGCGATGAAATACACATTATTTTTTTGAAGTAAAAATGCAAAATTTCCCCACCCTAGAAAGGGCAATTACCGCCATCACACAGTCTGTCCTACATGTTGATCATGTTTCGGCCTATTCGGTCAATGCAGAATGACTTTGGCATTTTTCATTTCACTGCAACATGGTTTGACCTTTAACATACATTTAACTAGCAAACTTTCATTTTCACATTATGTATAGGTCCGCTCGCAGCCTTCAACACATTCCTCCTTTATAAAGGGGTGGGAGCTGTTTTACGTCCTGTCGTCCACCCTGGTTAGCTCTTTGAGCTAGCTAAATTTGCAGCAAATTGTTAATCTACAACAACACTCTTTCCAGTCATCAATTAATTTTAACCTCGTGAATATGAATCAATCGGTGAGTTGTCCTCCCAGTGGAGGTCCGTCCTCTTTAGGACGAGAATCTGTGGATTCTGGCAAAACACCGCTCCACCTTTTTCAGATTAATGTGGAAGGTTAGAATTCTGCCAAGCCGGAAGGTCTTCAAAAACTTGTATCAGAAACGCCTTGTACTTTAGTACTTGTCCAAGAGACTCGCCAAACTGACTCAGAGAAATTGTAGTTATATGGCTACACTCTAGCAGACTCCATTCCCAGTGCTCACCATGGCCTCGCCACCGTTATTTGCAACTCTGTCCCGTTAATTGTACTTGTACTCAGCTCTGTTGAGAATGAGCCTACCCAGTGGTCAGTAATTCAAATCCACAATATCCAAGTGGTCATCCTCTACCATCCACTTTCGTCTGCACTCGACACTTCATGCCTCCCAGCCGTATCCTCCATTTCATCTTTGCTGGAGACTTCAACTGCCTCCATGAAACAAGGTGCTCTCCAGACTCAAACACAGATGATTAAAACCTAGCTGCATGGTGTGCAATCAACAGTCTGCATACCTTGTTTGATCCAAAGCAACCAGCATCCTTTTACTTTGGAAGGTGGAACAGGGGAACAAATCCAGACATGAATTTTTTTAACTTTATTCAAATTTTTGTTGTATCGTAAATTAGTATCTTATTGTCTTTTTTCTTATTATTTTGTTGATTGTCAATTTTAAAACTTGCCTTGTTTCTGATTATATTATTCGTCTTCATTGTTCTCTGTATCTCTTCACGGCCTCCCTGGACATACCGGAAATGAGCTTTCAGCTTTCAGCAGGTTTCTATTTCCGTGTTTAAATAACACAAACAAACAAACATCGCATTCTGCACCAAGGTCAATGGAACAACCCCTGTTAGAGAAGTGCTAAATCACTTTCCTCGCTCTCAGCACCGGCCGTCCTTTATTTTTACAGTGCCCAGCTCACTTTCACCAAGTCTTTTCCTGTGCCAAGATGAAACTTCAGGAAAGCTAATTGGGACCACTTCAGGGAGTATACAGACATTTTGGTAGAGGATCTGCCTATCCCTCAAAAAAGAAAATTTGGACAAAGCCCACAATAAGTTCATCACAGCCCTGAAGACTGCTTCCAAGTCTGCCATTCCCAGAGGGTTTCACAAGCATACATCCCAACATGTGATGCTGATTATACAAACCTTCACAACAACTATCTCGGAACTTATAATGCAGAAGATCAAAGGGACACTGTGCATGCCCTCATTGCCCATCTTGACCAAAAACGCCAGGAACGATGGATTGAAGCTGTCACTGACATTGACTTCACCCACCCCTCCCGGAAGGCATGGTCGTCCATAAACAGACTGGCCGGCAGAACCTTTGCTAAGAAGCAAAATCCTATATCCTCAGATGACATTGCAAAGCAACTTGTGAAGAACGGCATGTGTTCTATAACAGCAACAACAAGTTCAAAAGAGAAGCCTTCAGAGAAACTTCTAGCCTCAGATACAGGCCAACCCTTTCAGGAGCATGCACACTTAAACCTTAACTTCTCTTTCGAGGAAATCATCCATCTTACTGACTTCATCATGGAGTTCCTGTACACCAGGTCATTTTTCTTTTCTCTCCACTAGTGATGGTCAGAGGAATCGTCCACACAAACTCTAGAATGGTGTTGCTTTCGGTTCAGTCCTTGCACCTAAACTCTATTACATCTACACTTTTGACTTTCTTGACAATTTTTCCACACGATAAATGTATGCTGATGATGTTGCCCTAACAGTGTCGGCTACACAAGTGAAAGAAGTAGATTAGCTCTCTGTTGACATCGGTATCATCTGTCGGTACCTGAACAACTGGGGGCTCAAACTTTCTACAACAAAGACAGTCTCCTCCCTATTTTACCTAAGAAATCACATGGCAACCTACCAATTAACGGTGCAAACAGACTCAGGTATACTCAAATTCAATCAAAACCCAACATACCTTGGAGTCAAGCTGGAACGCAGCCTCAACTACAAAAACCATCTGACAAAAGCTCAAGTGTTGGATCTCTTTTAGAGGTGCCTTAATCAGACGACTGGCCAGTACAAACTGGGGTACATCCTTCTGAACTTTCAGAACTTCTGAACTTCGGTGATGACCCTTGCACTATCAGCAGCAAAGTACTGTGTACCGGTATGGACACAGAGAGTTCACACTCACCGCGTAGAAGTGCCCATTCATAACACTTTAAGTCTCGTCTCGGGCTGTATTCGTTCCACTCCGTTATGTCAACTCCCATTCCTATCTGAGATTCAACCTCGCAAGGCCAGTCTTCATAACATCTATAGACGGCTGTACAAAAAAGCGTCTCGGCCAAATCACCTCCTACATTATGTGCTCTTTGAGATTGAAGCTCCACAAAGGCTGAGCTCAAGGAAGCCTTTGCGTCCATTCTTGGAAAACCTGACAGCAGTACGTTCCACACCATTGGAGGTCCCCGAGAGGCTCAAGCCATTCATAGAATTCTGGTCATCTCAGCCCCCTCCCCCCCCCCCTCCACCAGCCACCAAGCTCCCCATAAAGCCTTGGGTACAGTTGTGAATAGACTACAATCAGGTGCTGGCCGTTATGCCGCCAACATGCAAAAATGGGGCATCTCAGACTCTGACCTCTGCACGTGTGGTGAAATCCAGACCCATGAACACGTCAATGAATGTAGAGTAAATGTTCCCCCTTGCCCACTGACAGATATTGACAACCCCCAACCAGTGACCTACCTGACTAACTCATATCAATAACCTGCATAGCGATTTCTTTCACGCTGTCCCCACCTTATATATCACTTAACAGTTAACTACCCCCACCCCACTTCCGGCAGCAGAGATTTTAAAAAGGGATTATTCGGGCAAAGAGTGTTATCCCCCCCCCCCCAAAAAAAGGAGGTCCCATACGCCTATTCCTGAAGAGGCTACCAAAATGGTATAATTCATATTCGCTCCATGCGTTATAGGCCGACATGTACATCTCTGTCACTCACAGCTGATGCAATGTCGTTAGATTGCTGAGAGGTCCAATGTTTGATATCCTGTTGTCGGCCAGGTTCCTGTATTATAAGTAAAATGGGGAGGAATGGTAAAATCTGCATTAACGAAATAAATTTTAAACTCATTATTGGTTTAATTCAAATTTCTTTTTCCAGCACAATTACTATATTTTAAAAGATATGCAACTTTGGTGTATCTTTTCTCATCATATCTTACTTTATAGAATAGTATTCCAGTATAGATATCACTAAGGATCGCACAGCATGGTTACAGGTATCATCATTAACATAACGCCTTATTCGACTTTTGCTAGGAAGGTGGTAATTTAGTGACTCGGGATACTGGTGAGAAAAGAGCTGAGATATTATAATATACGATGAATAGAAATAAAATCTGTAGATGGCGACATATATGGGACTTACTTCTGTCGGTTTTCTTTTCTTTTCTTTTTTTTTGAGGGGGGGGTCACTCAGATGACGAACATTTTGATTCCATAAAGGTTTTACTCTGGATATATTACAAATTAGGTACAAACTATAAATTATGTGTTTAAAAACAACAAAAATGAACAAACTGAAATTTTCCCCAGAAACCAAGTAAAATTAACTCTGCCTTTTACCTCACAGTTTATTGCCAGTGTTGTAATCGAGTCGAGTCGAGTCAAGATGAGATCGAGTCTAGTCGATAAGAGGTCGACTCACGAGTTGAGTCGAGTCATGAGGGGTTCGAGTCTAGAGTCGAGTCGAGTCATTTTCTATAACGTTCGAGTCAAGTCGAGTCGAGTCGAGTCAACAGAAATTTCGAGTCGAGTCCAGTCGAGTCGACGTGGATTTTTGTAGGAAACTATATTCGATACTTGATTGTACATGTATTTCCTGTCTGATATGGTAGCTGGACTTCCTGTACACATGACAGAGCCACACATTACACCCAACTGATCCAATCACAACATGAATACTTAACAAGACAGATAGAGTAGTTTCCACAATTTTATTACCAATCCTACAATTCTAATGTGTAACTTAGCTGATAACACAGTCATAAATTCTGATTCAGATCTGAGTTTGTGACGCCGCAGTTCTGCTTCAGCCATGTTCCATGTTTATTGGCCATTTTTATCGATCTACCAGAGGTACTATATCGATCTACAACAATCATTATTGATTATAACCATAGAGTTCGATACTTTAGAACACAAGAGGGCGTACTCAAAATAATCTTTGTAGAATTCGAACGTGTGGCTGTCATGTTTAACCGGGAATATCGGAAGAGTATATAGGTATATATGATTACCCTAGGAGGCAATAAACATGAACACTCTAAAAAGAGTGAGACACCCAACCCAAAATACTGAACTGAATAAACATGAACTAACAAGCCCACAAAATGAGTATTATTCATTGTATTTTTTCTTTATGTCTCACTTTTATGAGTATTGATATTTTCTGCATATGGGCCTTCACGCTCTTGTTATAAGTATGCTATTATTACATTTTTGCCTGTCTCTTTTTTCGTAAAAAAAATACCAAAATATCGGCTTGTAGAAATCCATTGCGTTTGCCACCTCTCTCTCTCTCTCTCCTCCGTGCATCCGGGATGTCTAGGGGCGGCGTATTCGATAACATCTATAGCGCCCACTGTTGCTTGTGAGTATTTATTTATTTAATTTCGTATCTTTATACAGAGTAGTCTCGTCAGTATATACATAATAAAAACCTGGTCTTCCACAGAGCCCTGATATTAAAAACGACATGATAAAGACATAAATACTATGAAAATTATATATAAAAAATATTAAATAAAAGCATTCAACATAATATATGCATGGTTCAATAATTAAAATCTAAATTAGAATAAATCAAAGAAATACAAAGGAATATTTGATTACTATAAATATATGTCCAAACTACACAAACAAACAACACTTGAGTAACAATAATTATGTAATATTAAACTGTAAAATGTGAAAATCAAGAGTCAAGAGGCATTGAGAACTGAATTAAATAATGGAAAAAGGAAAGGAGAAAGAAATTGGTTATTGTTGTACAATTGTATGACGTTACGGACTAAGTTTAAGGATAAATATATCACCAGAAAAGGTCTTTCTTTATTAAAGGCAGTCAATGTATCTTTTGTGAATATCAACAATAATTTTCGAATAACGTATCATGCGATTAGTTCTTTTAACGCCTTCTTAAAGAATGCCAAGCTCTGAGCTTGTTTAATTTCAAGCGGGAGTTCATTCCAAATTTCACGGCCTGAATAAATAAAAGACTTCCTGTAGAATTCTGTTTTACATTTGGGCAATCGTACCATCATCTTGTCTGTGTTGCGGGTTATCCGTTGTGATACGTCATCGACGAATATAAATCTATCGTGTACAATTTCTGGTGTCATTTTATCTACGCATTTATACATTAAACAACACATTGCTTTCCTAAACAATTTTTCGAGGGTTGGCCAGCAAAGCGACGGAAATACATCTAGGGACGGTTTATCCCACGACTGTTTGGAAACTATGTATGCTGCTCTTTTGTGCAATTTGTTTAAGGTATTAAAATTACCAAAACTTCTACGTGACCATACATTACAGCAGTAAACAACATGAGGTACAATGTACCCCCCAGTATATATCAGATAGTTGTTTAGTAGAAAAATGCATTTTTTAATCTTCGTATGACACCTAGCTTTTGTTTTACCGTCAAAGACACCTTTTCGGTATGTTTATTAAAGTCAAGGTGAGAATCGATGGTTACACCAAGACACCTTGATTCATTAACACATTCAACAGGCACACCGTCCAATGTAACGTGTAAATTTAGATTTTCAAATCTGTGTAATTTTTGTTTTGAACTTATAACCATGACTTTCGTCTTCTCTGAGTTAAGGATCAACTTGGTTTTATCAACCCATGCATTTACTTCTTTCATTACTATATTGAGCTGGATTTCAAGTTCTGCTGGACTGTTTCTGTAAACAGAGATTGTGGTGTCATCCGCATACATATAAACATTCCCTTTACTTATATGCCTCGGAATATCATTTATCATGATTGTAAACAGGAGGGGCCCAAGGATTGAGCCTTAAGCCACTCCTGTGTTGACATTCTTCGATATCAATAACTAGCAATTCAAACAATTCTGTAAAATTATTTTCGACTGAACTACATTCTGGGGTCATCACTTCCCCACTTGCTTCAAACTTGTCAGTTAAATTATTTACAGCGCTGTGGAAGTAGTTACTGGAAATATTTGCTACTTCTCTCGAGTCACTTATTTTATTTTCAGAGACATGTAACGTTATTTTTTCAGAAACATTTCCATTTGTTAAACTCTTAAACGTTTTCCACAGGGCACCTGGTTTACCCTTCTTTTCTTGAAGTAGGGAGTCAATATATATCAGTTTTTGTTGCTTAACCATTCTATTGACTAAATTTCGGTAATATTTGTATCTATTCCACATTTCATCATTTTTGGTTTGAAGAGCTTTCTTGTGGAAGTGATCACGAGTGTTCATTAATTGAATGGTGTCAACCGAAACCCACGGACAAGGGTTTGTTCGCATACGCTTACTTTTAAGTGGTGCATGTTTATTCACAACTTCCATTATTAGCTCATACCACTTCTCCCACGCTATATTGACATCCGAAATTTGATATATATCATCGAAAGGCTTTTGTGTCAGCGAAAGTACAAATCCTTCGTAGTCAAATTTTGAAAAATCACGCCAGCTTATAATATTTTTTAGGGGTTTGTTGCAACTCTCACCGTATATTTTGAAAGTCAAGAAATGATCACTGAAAAAAGTTTTATATACACCAGTAGTAATATGTTTGTCTGGATTTGTAGTATAAATATGATCGATTAATGATTTGGATGACATAGTTACTCTGGTAGGAAGAGTAATTAATTGTGTACATAAAAAAAAAACTTGTCATCATAGATAATAAATACGTGCATCTGAATTTGGACTGTCGTGATATAGATCACAATTTAAGTCTCGCAGTAAAATGAATTCTACATTGTCATTAATCACCTTTTCCATCATATAGTCCACTATTTGCATAATGAATGTCTCTTCGTACATAAAGGGCTACACCTCCTCCATGTCTTGTTCGGTCTTTTCGAATAATGTTGTAGTCCTCTATAAAAAGTTCAGAGTCTAATATTGTTTCATCACAGTGAGATTCTGTTATAGGTATTATATAGAATGGATTATATTTCAGAGTGTATTTTAAATCATCCATCTTTGCTGGTAACGAATTTATGTTAACTTGGCATATTTTTAGTCCGTTTCCACTAAATGGCTTGATATGCCCATCTTCCAAGTCGTATGCGTCAGTTTCATCGGTAGCATCAGCGGTCAGTAATACTGGTCTGTGTAGGGGAATCCTCTCTGAGTCTCCATTTCGTCCAGCCAATCGCGTGGAAAATTGCTCCTCTCGGTCTCCACTGGTGATTGGATGTTTGACGGTGCGAAAAAGAAGACTGTGTGTTGCGCTGTGCACTTGGCTGTAGGTGTCGAATTATGTTCTGCGCAAACACCGTGACCCCGTAACGGTTCAGATGTACGCCATCTATAGACAGGTGAATGTCAGGGCGAATCTCATCGTTGTCAATTATCGACCACCCACGCTCATTGGCCAGAAGTTTTGTGCCGGTGTTCAACCTGTCAACAAAGGCGCGATCTTGGGCAGACTCATCTCGGCGGTGGATTATGGTAGATATTGTCACCGATCTGACGTCAGTTTGAGTGATAATTTCGTCGCATAGCGAAGTCAGTTTCGCAACAATTTCATTCTCCTCATCATTGCAGGTTTTTTGCCGAAATGAACAATTACTTCCTCGAGCCTGAATTGCCTTGCGAGATCATCAATAACTTCGTACGCGTCTTCAATTTTGGCACCGGAAAGTATTTTACATTTTACTGTTGTTCGTCGCGACAGTTTAGAGGGTCTAATACGCCTTATCATTGAGTCTCCGACGAGCAGACTTCGAACTTTATTCTCTCGTGGAACGGTGTCATCATTCAAATTTTCAGGCATTGGGATTTCGTGCTTTGCCGCAAACACTTGATTTTGTTTGTCGCGGTACTCAGCCAACTGGCACTCAAAAGATTGACTAAGATTAATTTCAGTTTGAATTGGATCGCGCTCCGGGGTCTTAGACGCTGTCTTTTCAATCAGAACGTCGATGGTCTTTGACATAGCTTGTATTTTCTCCCTTAATACTGGGAGCTCGGGACCCATGGTGTTACACAAACAAGTTTTGATCGCCCCCTTTCGGGTACTGTTGAGATCGGGGTATCCGTACCATCACTAGCGGGGTCAAGATGGTTGCCATCTACGTTTTCTAACGTGTGATGGTGGTCATTTCTGATAGTGTTATCGTTAGTGACACTGCTTGTATCGTGTGAACTATCATTGTGTAGGAAGACAAAATGGCGACAAATTGAACGGTTCAGGTGGGGGTATATACGTACAAGATCGTTCTCGACAATTGCATTATCAGTATCACTGTCACTGCCAGGCAATCCAGACCGGTATATCAAGTTGATAGCAAAACGAATGTTAGGGACTGTGATCCCTTTAGGCAGTTTGAATTTGAAATTATCAGAACCAGGATTTACTTTGCATTTATTCACGGCAACAGTGGGAGACATACTAATTTATCGTAAGTTTCGTTGCTTTCGTCTCAGAATGATGTCATGCTCAATAAATCACACACATTAGACATACGTCACGTTGTCTGCGTTCATACCCAAGTCTAACGCACTAGTGCATAAGGGACTATAATGCAGTATATGGTTCAGTGCATATCCCACAGACCTGAGAAAACGGCAAATGAAAGTTAGTATAAATGTCTCACCAAAACAAAGTCATATCTCCACAAAACGTATAAAAAGGCAGGAAACATGTTGAACCGATGAATCGCCGAAAGTATATCAGTTGAAATCCACATTCAATTGCAATATTTAGATAGGAAACATTATGTCCAAGAGTATCGCGTTGTTGTGCTTCTCGCCACGTGGCCCAGCAGTGGAGATGACGCGCGCGCCGTTATGAGAAGCCTGCTCGACGTACGGAGCCAGGTTGACCATAAGATGCAAAAAAGCGGAAGTTGTAGTTGTTGAAGCCAGGCATCGCGGTTTTTCCTTGTTTTACCTTTTAGAATTCGTATGTTTAGATTACATGTATTTTTCAGATAGGTGCTAATTAAGAATTACCGCCCCTCATAGAACACCCAAAAAGTTTTAGGCGTAAATAATCAACCATGAATTCACTCGCCATAAACCAAAACAACAACAACAACAATACCAACAACCTGAATTTAGAGAACTAAGTCGATGCAAAGATGTGCGCTGAATTTGAAAAAAAAAATAGCCATATACTAATTTAACGCAAAGGCCACTGTGAGTGTAGCAATACCACCGTAACCTCACAACTGAATTTTTAGCTTGTAACTTTTCAAGTATCATGGCCATCTTTCTTAGACTGATACAGGGGATAAAATGAGATAGCGCCATCGCACAACAGCTGATTTTTCTGGCGAACGCGCAGCCTCATTTCCCCAGTGCAACAATTGGACAATTGGACACGAGCAGACCATATTCAACGAGTCAAGCTACCAGTCCAGCAAAAAGCAAACTCGAGCCCACGAACAAAGTTTGGCGCAAATAGTCGTGCTTGACTTGACACATGCCACAAACCAAACAACAACAGCAACGAAAATTGCAGTCTAATTAACCTCATACACACGATTTTGTCATTTCAGACCTTTTTGGATTGAAAATATGATATGATATGAAAGAAGTGTCCAAGTGTATTTGTTTGTGTGTCTGCATGTGTCTCTTCTGTTTGGTTGTGTGTTTGTATGTGCATGTCTGTGTGTCTATGTGTCTGTGTGTGTGTCAGCATTTGTCTGTGTGTCTGTGAGTCTGCATATGTGTGTGCGTCTGTATGTGACTGTTTGTGTATTTGCATGTTTGCCTGTGTCTGATTGTGTGTCTGTTTGTGCATCTGTATATGTTTGTGTGTCAATATGTCTGAATGTGTCTAGTCTGTTTGTGGCTGTTGTCTGTTTGTGTGTCCGTTTGTTGCGTGTTTGTCTGTATGTGTTCGTGTGTCTGTTTGTATGGACGTGTGTTTGTCTGTGTGTGTCTGTGTTTGTGTGCGTCTGTATATTTCTGTTTGTCTGTATGTATTTGTGTCTGTGTGTGACTGTATGTCTCTGTCTGTGCGTCTGTATGTGTCTGTGTGTCTGATTGAGTGTCTGCGTGTTTGTATGTGTGTCTAATTGTGTGTCTGTTTCTGTCTGTGTGTCTGTCTGTATGTGTTTGTGTGTCTGTATGTGTTTGTGTGTAAGGTATGTGTCTGTGTGTCTGTGCGTGTCTACAGTCTGTCTGTATATGTCTGTGTTTGTGTGTGAGTCCGTGTCTGTTTGTGTGTATGTGTTTCTGTGTGTTTGTGCGCTTGTGTCTGTTTGTGTATCTATTCTGTTTGTGTGTATGTGTTTGTATGTGTGTTTGTGTATCTGTGTATGCAGGAGGTACATTGTGGGTATATGTTTATGAATGAGGTCACACTGTGGCCGTATTTCGACATTGTGGGGGTACCCCCAGAATGAAAAATTTTAAAACGGTTTAAAACAACACAGTAGGCGTGCTAAAGTGAACCGTTTGTTTTCTATTTTTTACTCCCATAATGATGTTGTAGGTCTTTTGTGTGTTGTGTGTCTATTGTATGTTGCGGGCGTGCAGGAGGTACATTGTGGGTGTATGTTTAAGTATGAGGTTACATTGTGGGTGTATTTCGGCATTGTGGGGGTTAAAATCATACACTCACTATGTGTTTTTATACCTATTATGGAACACACACACTGCACATACAGGAACACCCCCACAATGTAGCTCTTGTCGGTATGTGTGTATGTGCCTGTCTGTATGTCTGTACGTGTCTGTGTGTCTCTGTGTGTTTGTATGTGCGTATGTCTCTGTTTGTGTGTCTGTGTGTTTGTCTTTGTGTGAGTCTGTGCGTCTCTGTGTGTGTCGATTTGTGTGGCTTAATGTTTCTGTGTGTTTTTGTATGTCTGTGTCAGTATGTGTTTGTTTTATATGTTTGTCTTTCTGTTTGTGTGTCTGTGTATCTGCCTGATAATCACAACCACATACAAGCTTACACAGACACTTACATACATCCAAATACACACCATACACTTGAACATCCTCTTTCCGACACCACACCAACTACTAACTCACACACACATACACAAAAACAGACACAAAACATGCAGATACACAGAGACGCACATACAGACACAGGCATATGCAAAGACAAACACACAGACACATACACAGACACAAACAAACACATTCGTACACACAGACACATAGACAAACACACAGACATACAAACACATACATAGAGACACACAGGCACATACATGTACATAGACGCATACATACACACAGACACACAGAGAAACACACAGACAAAGACAAACATATGAAGACAGAAAACAGACACACAGACAAACACAAAGACACATACGTACACACAGAGACATACAATCAGACACAGAGACAAACACACAGGCAGACGAACAGACGTGTACACACAAACAGACACACGGACACATACAGTCACATAGACACATACACACACAGACACAGAGACACAAACAGAAATACAATTAGACACACAGCCACAAACAGACAAGCACACAACACACAGACACACAAACAGACAACAAACACATACAGACTAGACATATACATACACTTAGACACACAGACACATATAGACACACAGACACATACTGACACATGAACAGACACATTCAGACACAGACAAACGCACAGACCCACACACGAACAGACAGACACATACATACACACGTACAGACATACAGACATATACAAACACACAGGCACATACAGACACAGACACACAGACACAAGCAGACACAAAATTAGACACACGGCCAAACACACAGACACACAAAACATGCACACATATAGACAGACACACAGACACACACGGGCACAGACTCATACAGATACTCAGAGACACACTGACTCATACACAGAAAAACACACAGAAACAAAAACAGACGTATAGACACATACAGACAAACACACAACACACAGACACACAAACAGACAACAGGTACATAAAGACTAGACACAGACACATAGACACACATAGGCACATACGGACGCATAGACATACACAGACACATGAACAGACACATTCAGACACACACAATACACAGACACACAAACAGACAACATGCATATACAGACTAGACACATACAGACACATAGACACACACAGACACATACAAGCAACACATAAAGACTAGAGACAAACAGACACATAGACAGACACAGGCACGTACAGACGCATAGACACATACAGACACACGAACAAACATATTCAGACACACACAATACACAGACACACAAACAGACAACAGACATATACAGACTAGACACAAACAGACACATAGACACACACAGACACATACAAGCAACACATAAAGACTAGACACATACAGACACATAGACACACACAGGCACGTACAGATGCATAGACACATACAGATACACGAACAAATACATTCAGACACACAAACAGACAACAGACATATACAGACTAGACACAGACACATAGACACACATACATACAAACGCACAGACATACAGACACACGAACAGACACATTCAGACACAAACAAACACACAGCGAACACACAGACAAACACAGATAAACACACAGACATACAAACAGACAAACAGACACTCGGACTCACACACAATCAAACACACAGACACATACTACATAAAGACTAGACACAGACACATAGACACACATAGGCACATACGGACGCATAGACACATACAGACACACGAACAAACATATTCAGACACACAATACACAGACACACAAACAGACAACAGACATATACAGACTAGACACAAACAGACACATAGACACACACAGACACATACAAGCAACACATAAAGACTAGACACATACAGACACATAGACACACACAGGCACGTACAGATGCATAGACACATACAGACACACGAACAAATACATTCAGACACACACAATACATTCAGACACACAAACAGACAACAGACATATACAGACTAGACACAGACACATAGACACACATACATACAAACGCACAGACATACAGACACACGAACAGACACATTCAGACACAAACAAACACACAGCGAACACACAGACAAACACAGATAAACACACAGACATACAAACAGACAAACAGACACTCGGACTCACACACAATCAAACACACAGACACATACAGACACACAGACACATACACACGTAGACACACAGACACAAGCAGACACAATTAGACACACAAGCAAACATGGACACTGACACACAGATAAACACACGAACAGACTTACAAACAGACACACACATATTTAGTGAGTGGCGACAAATTTGACGGTGGCGACAAACTGTGCCGCTAAGTTGTTTTTTTTTTTTGTGGCACAAATTGTCGCCAGTGAGGCAAAAAATTGGGATCAGCAAGAGCGTCACAAATTGTCGCCGGCGACAATCTGTGCCGATTTGTGCCGTAACAGGGGGGCTACAGGGGGGGGGGGGGCTTGACGGAAACATGAGAGGGAGAGAAGCAGCCGAGCGGGGGGAAGGTGTGGGATTTGGGACACCTCCTCCCACGCTAGGAACGCTTTGAAAATACGCATAGAAAAGACGTGATTCTGGTAAATTAATGGTAAATTAATATTTCAAAGGTATATTTCATGAATATTATTAGGGACTATTTTCAAAAGATTACAGGAAGTATGTGAAAACCGTAATTTGGGCAGTGATACTTGCGAGGGAGTGAAACCTGCGAAATGTAGGAGGGGGGCACCCCCTCCAATGGTTTTTGAAAATACGCATAGAAAGGAACGCGATTCTATTATGGGCATGGCGATATAACTATTTCAAAGGTATAATTCATGAAGATTACTATCATTGTTGTCAGGTTTTCAAAAACATTTACAGAAAGTATGTCAAAAACCGGAATTTGGTAATCATACATGCAAGGGAACGAAGGTACCGAGCGGGGGAGGGGGCATACCCCCTTCCACGGTAGGGACTTTTTGAAACTACGCATAAGACGTGATTCTGGGTATGGTAAATAAATATTTATAAGGTATATTTTTTGAAAATTATTAGAAATTATTTTCAAAAGAATACAGGGAAGTATGTGAAAACTGCAATTTGGCAGTGATGCTTGCGAGAGAGCGAAACCTGCGAATGGAGGGATGGTGTTTTAAATTGATATTTTAAAGGTATATTCACTGGCGTAGCCAGGATTTTTCAATGGGGGGGGCAGACGTGGAGGACATTTTTCTTACCTATACCCCTACTAAAAAATGTACAAATTGCAAAATTCTTAGAATATAGTGCAAGAATATGTTAAAATAGTAGTGCAAGGCACTACAAAACCATTAAACATACACAATATTCAATTTTGCGAAGCACATCGCGCCAAAAATTTCAAGCCTATATTGGAAGTTTTGCGCGCGCAGCCCGCCGAAAGTGTTGACATTTTATTACCACGCCAATGAAAATATTGGGGCAAACATATTGTTTTGGCCCCGCCCCCCCCCCCACGCCCGCTACCCCTAAAAAAACTGTTATATTGAAAAAAAATGATATGTTTTGCAAGCAATGTAAGGCACTACAAAACCATTAAACTAACACAATATTCATTTTTGCTTCGCACCAACGAAAAAACAACGCAAGCACTGCAAAACCATTGATTGTATTATTCTGAATTATTACCATGCCAAAGAAAATATTTTGGCAGACATTTTGTGACATATTGTGTTGCGGCCCACCCCCCCCCCCCGAAAAAAATGACAAATTGAAAAATAATTTTTTTCTTTACAACCGGCACTACGAAGCCATTAAACCTACACAATGTTCTGTTTTTTTTAAACATGTGTATTGATGCAATTTTGCGCGCGAAGCGCGCCGCAAATTCTGACATTTTCCTTACTTTTGCCCTCCCCCTAACAAATAGGGACAAATTGAATCATTCTTAAAACATAATGCTAGAATAGCGCAAGATACTACAAAACCATTGAACTATCACACAATATTTAATTTAACGACACGCCTTGCGCGCAAAGTTGCTAGCTTATATTGCAATTTTGCGCGCAGAGCGCGCCAAACATTTTCTTATTTTGTTACCACGCCAATTAGAATATTGCCCCCCCCCCCTTATCCGAAAAATGGATTGACGCACCTGCGTCTGAGCCGTGATTTTTCGGTGACTTTTATTTTATTTATTTATTTTTTTAGCGGCTGAATGGGGGGCATGGCCCCAGTATGCCCCCTGGCTACGCCAGTGGTTATATTTGATGAATATTCAAGATTTCAAAACAAAAATCAGAAAGTATGTGAAAACTGTAATTGGGTATTTATATTTACGTGTGGGGGAGGATGGGTGTGGGATGGGGAACCCACGGCAAGAAATTCTTGAAATACACGTAGCAAAGACCTGTTTCTAATCTCAGTAAATACATATTTTCAAGGTATATTTATAAAAATTACTATAAGGATTGTTGTCAAGATTTCAAGAAGATGTACAGTAAGAGTATACCAACGTGAAAAAAAATGTTAATGGGTAGTCGAGGGAGCGAAGCGACCGAGCAGGGGTAGGATTTTTTTTTGAAAATATGTATTAAAATGACCTGTTTCTGGGTATACATATTTAATTTTTTGTATTACTTCTTTCTATCAAAATTTCACCTTTGCTAGATCGCTTCAGTTTATATATTAATATTTTCATTGTAAAACATTTTTTGTCAGATTTTTTTTTTCGGGGGGGGGGGGCTTTGAGCATTTTTTTTTTGGGGGGGGGGCTCAAGCCACCCCAAAGCCCCCCCCCCCGTAGGACCGCGTCTGGATTCATTTCAGACCTTATCAGAGACACTGGTAGCATAAGGAATTCTGAGCTCATAATTTTTAAACTGGAAAATAGTCATGCGATGCTTTTAATTACATATTGTTTTACGGTGGATATAATTACTGACAAAATGAAAAGTAAAGTCCTGTGCGTTTACAAAGTTTTCAGGACCTTTACTGATAACTATATTATTATGTATATTATCTACGAGAAAATTATGTGAGGAGGGGTGGACTTAACTGGGAAAACGCGAGTCTCTCTCATGTTTAAATTACAACGGTTTGGAAATCCTGCTAGTAATTCGGAAAAACAATGTGAAAATCTGAGATACTCACAGCAATTCCAATTTCATTAGTCCTTTGAGTGAATTTATGTTTGATATTCTGTTGCTCCACAGAGACCTACATAAAGAAATAAGATCGAAACGGGTAAATATTCCATGATCTACAGTTGACAAAGAACAGTTAAAAAAATAAGATTTTTTCATAGTTTTTGCGGAGAAAAACATCACGTTTAGGAAAGAGGAGTGCATAAATTCATTGAATCTGTCCCCAAACTGCAAATTTGGATGACATATAATGATAGTGACTTACTCAATTATGAAGCCATAAAATATGAGGGGAAAATACGATTGTAACACATTACAAATAAATCCTAGGTTTAGTTTGTTTGATCTGCAAAAACGACGAATTGAAAATTAATGAAATACAAATTCATTTTCACTATTAGTACCAAAACTTGTATTCTTGGTAAGGAAGACAAATCAATCTTGTCTCACACTTTTTACTAAAAGGGGCAAAAACTGTACATTTTAGAAGGTGAAAATGCAAAATTTTCTCAATCTAGAAGGTGAAATTACCCCAACTAACACCCGCCCCTATACCAGTATACGTTGGTCATGTTTTCGATTCGGCCAATTCAACATATTTTACTGCAACATGATATGATCTGTAAAATACTGTTTTAAAAGAAAAAGAAAAAGCATTTTCTCATTATGGGAGGGGTCCCTTTGCAACCGTCATGTTCCACCTGCATAGGGGTCTGTTTCACGTCCTCCACACGTTATCTTATAGATCACTTAAGGGTTGTCTACCCCCTCCCCTACCCCACCCTCGGCAGCATAGATTTTAAAAAGAGATATACGGGCATTAATCAGATATTCGGCCAATAGAGGAGGTACAATACGCCTGATAAAAGATGCTACCAAAATGGTTTAATTTCTATTCGATTCATGCACTATAGGGCTACATCTTTGTCACTCACAGCCGTCGCAATGTTGTTAGATTTCTGAGAGGTCCAATGTTTGATATCCTGTTGTCATCCAAGTCCCTGTATTATAAGTAAAATAGTTAGTGAATGATGGGATATACGTTAACTGAATTAATTTTAACTATTTATCGGTTTAATTTAATATTATTCCGCACTTTTAATGTAAAACTCTGTTTTAATGTAATTTCATGGCATTGGTGATCTTACAACAAATGCAATACGTGGACAGAAAGAGTTACTCTGTCTTTCCTTACATTTTCCCAAGCAACCAGAACATTAGGAGCTACTTCTCCATTGTTATTAACTCAGCCGTGAACAATGTCAATTCTAACCCACCAGTACCACACACCAGGCTACCTTCAGCTGTTACTTATGAAAGATCTGCTAAAGAACCACGAATTTGTCAACTTGCTGGAGAAAATAGTCGGCAATGCTGTGGAGAAGAAACTTGGTGAAATACTGAATAAGCTGGAGGCCATACAAGGTGATGTATATATTTGACCTTCAAAAGCAACAAGAAAGAAAGGATAAGGAGTTGTCTGATCTGAAGAAACCGTATCAACCATGAAAGGAGAAATCAGCCGCCTGGACAACCATGATATAACAACCAAGAACAGTGCTCCAAAAGATCGTGCATATTTTGAGTAGAGGGGAAATCTGGGGAGAATACTGATAAGATTATTACTACAATCATCCGTGACCAGCTCGGTGTTCCTCGAGACCCATAGAGAGACATCATGTTGTATACATCGGGTAACCCACAACAGGTAGTTCTGATTAGCATCATTCCATCAACGACCAAATTCTTCTTGCCAAGACTCAGGAGAACAGCAAAATCCTAGCAACATGTTAGATGGAAAATTAGCGCTCTTCTACCGGCAAGCGGAGGAAAAACGGTTAAAGGGTTAGCAAAACACAAAAATGACTTGAACATGATTTAAAAACCGCATTAACTTGAAATACGTGGACACAATAAGATCATCGCCTTAAAATGATATCATGAGGTGATTAATATTAATCTTGGCTACTCTCATATTTATACCATTATAGTTTATTGCGTTAATTAGTGTAATATGTTATTGGTGTATATAGCAGTATAGTAATTATTAAATTGAATGTGTGTGTGTGTGTGTGTGTGTGTGTGTGTGTGTGTGTGTGTGTGTGTGTGTGTGTGTGTGTGTGTGTGTGTGTGTGTGTGTGTGTGTGCCAGTGTTGTAATACTCCTTCTATTCAATCATAGTTATGTTAAAATTGTGTTTCAGATATCTTTCCAATTAATCATATCATTGATAGAAGTGAATTCCTCTTATCAATGTATCAATATTTTCACTTAAAGGGATAAGCTAACATTGTGGAGCTTCAATTAAAAAAATTGCCAAATTTTGATATCTGAGCTACATAGTAGTGTTCAAATGGACAAATAAACACCCTAGAATACAACAGTTTGGAAAGTTACACTCCCAATGGCAAGTTATGCATGAATAAACAAAACTCAGGCGAGTTTTAATACCCTAGTTGTACACACAGTAAGTCTATGGGAGGAAATGGGCAGGTGAATTCGGTCAACTTACGATTTTCACTTTTTTTAAAGCATTAAATAATACTTTTGAAATACAATTTTTTCAGGGCTTCATTTATAGACCTTATCCAAGACACTGGTGGCACGGGGAATCATGGAGCTCAGATTTTTTAACTGTGGTAAATGTTAGCCAATACCTTGAAACTCTGCAATGGATATGAGTTAATTATAATTTTTGAAAATAAATCCGTTCACAACAAATTTCCTACTAATTTCCTACAAAATAAACCCGATTTGGGTATTTTTGAAAATTTAATTCCACACTTATAAATAAACAGTCAAATTTTTCATTACTCCATTTGAATGCTGGAAGTCTTCAAAAATTGATGAATTTAATGCCATTTTTTCAACTGTTGAATATAAATTTTGTGCAGTTGCGGTATCTGAAACCTGATTCACTTTGAATTCAAATATAAATTTGTATACAATTCACAATTTTTCTTTTGTTCATTTAGCTCGACAAGGAAGAATAGGTGTCGATGTTGGTTTATACATACGTAATGAATGTAATTATGTCTTACGAAATGATTTATAATGTATTACAGATGAGTATGAAATGATTTTCACTGAAATCCAGCCAAAGCTTATAAGTCTATTATTGTTGCATGTATTTATCGACCTCGTAATACTGATTTGTCTTGTTTAAAATTGTTAAATAATGTGAAGCAAATATTTGAAAATGAAAAGAAAGATATATATTTAATGGTACCTTCAATGTAAATTTATAAAACTGCGTAACTCACAGTAAAACAGGCAGGAAGAAGAGTTCGATGTGGCAGAGTTACAGTTTCAGATGTTGCAATTTTCTTCAGAAGTGACAAGAAGTGATATGATTAGAAACGAGTTTGTGAGAAGGACAGCAAATGTGTCCGAAGGTTTGGGGATAAAGCGCCAGAGAGGAGACTGCGGTGGTTTGGACAAAGGAGAGGATGGATAACATACCGGGAGGAAGATGTTTGAAATGGTGCCACCAAAAAAAAAGAAGATGTCACGCAATACAGCCAAAAAAGAGAAAAGGATATAAATTAACCCATCTATCAAAACGTGAAAATAAAGGGAGTTCGGAAATCCGGCATGCAATTCAATAAGTAATCGTGTCCATTGCTTCATTCTAGTGAAAGTGAAAATCTGAGATACTCACAGATGTTCCAATTTCGTCAGTCCTTTGATAGGTTCCATGTTTGATATGCTGTTGTCCCACAGAGACCTACATACATATCCATTGAAAAAATAAAGTCAAATTTAAAACCAAATTTAATTGACTGGCACTTTTAATGTCAGGCTTTGGCTTGAATACAAATACCGATTGGGTGACAATGAACCGTCTTTCTGTCTTTGATTTTACACCATTTTTCATACTGGCCCATTTTACAACCATATTTTTGCCATTTGATGGAAAGTCATCTGTCTTTCTGGAGATTTATGACTGATGTAAAAATGCACGTATAGTCAATGTGTGTGCGCGCGCGTTTTAAGTTTTTTTCGGACGCGTATGCCCTATTTTTAGCCCAGTTGGTCTGCGATTTTGTTTTGAGGCGTTTTTACAAAAGCGCTTAAGGCTTATCCGTCAGATTTAGAATCAGCGCTCTTAAATTGACTAGAGTCCATCACAAGAAAGTGTATGTTGATAAAGATTCCTGAAATGTGTACGATAATATGACCTTAGCGTTACTGTTAACGGTTTTGGTGGTCCATATTTTTTTTTTTTTTTTGCGTTTTTCCAAAAACGCTCAAGATTCGGGGTCTGGAACCGACTGGATTTGGAATCAGCACCCTCGAATTGACTAGAATCCATAAAAAAAAAACATTTAAAAAGCTGGTACCATAGTCTCTAGCTTGAACTACCCTCCCTACTCAAAAGTATTGCAACATACATTATAACGCATTCATTTCACGTTGAAGGGGTCTTTCTATAATGAAGTCCTAATTACGTTTATTTTTGGAAAATGACAAATTACTTGAAAAGACATCAATGAATATTCTTTCTCTTTTATTCTCCAAGGCGGAGAGATCATCAAATGCAGGCACGCCCATGGCAGAGGGGCTGGAACATAAAATTTAACCCTTTTTTGCCTCCCTGTAGGGGTGGGGTGTTAATTCATACTAGCATCGTAATTCGGTTTCATATTACCAATGAAACGGTTTTGATGGTTTGGAAAGACTTCCAGCAAACAAAAACTGTCAATATGTTCCTCTGAAGGGGTTTCATTAAGAAGGCCGCACCCATCAAAGCCGAAAGTGACCTCCTATCTTCAAAAGACAGTGACAAGGAGGTTAAGGCTACTAATTAAAGATGATGGCCTTCTCATCGCATCATTATATACAATGTACTGAGAAGTCTCATGACAGTAAATTTCAAGATGTTTACAAGAATTAACTGCCTTTAGAATTGAGAAAGAATAAGAAATTATAACTTGAAGAGGTCTTGTTTAAAATATGGGGCGTTTCCTCCTTACCACTGTCCTATGAAGATAGGAGGTCACTTTCGTCTTTGAGGAGTGTGGTCTTCTTTCTGAGACCCCTTCAGAGGAACATATTGACATTTTTTGTTTGCTGGAAGTCTTTCCAAACCATTAAAACCGTTTCATTGGTAATATGAAACCGAATTACGATGCTAGTGTGAATTAACACCCCACCCCTACAGGGAGGCGAAAAAGAGTTTAATTTCATGTTCCAGCCCCTCTGCCGTGGGCGCGCCTGCATTTGATAATCTCTCCACCTTGGAGAAGAAACGAGAAAGAATATTCTTTGATGTCTTTTCCAATAATTTGTTATTTTCCAATAATAAACGTAATTAGGACTTCATTATAGAAAGACCCCTTCTTCGTGAAATGTATGCGTTATAATGTATGTTGCAATATTTTTGAGTAGGGAGGGTAGTCGGGATAAAGGTAATTATGAAAATTAGTGTCTGTAATTAGGTTATTTGCATAATAACAAGAAAACAAAAGTCAAATAACAACATAAACATCATAATACTTGTTCCTTGTGAAATTTGCCACATTTTGATACCAAGGTCGATATACTTTGACCTTTGACCTAATGTTAAGGTCACCAAAGGTCAACATAAAAAATGGCAGCATCGTTTTTTTTAAATAGTCAGACCCAGTAGAATACGTTTATACATGGTGCCAACAATTAACATGAACTTCAAATTTTTACATAGGCCCCCCTACTAAAAACGAAAAAAAAAATCGATCATCTAAGAGGTTCGTGCGAAAAAACGCGCGCATCAAATATGTTCAAATGCCCTGAAACGTATGCAGAACAAAATCTTATGTCGATTGGAGCATTTTTTTAGTTTCACGCGGAGTTTGTAGTGACGAACATTTTTTCTCTCCAAATCTAAGGACAGACTCAGATTAATCCACACATGTAAATTCGTGGGGGGACATTTGATATTGTGTACCCCACCTTCAAAATCGCGGGGGGACATGTCCCCCTGTCCCCGTGGATTTGCGCCGTCACATGGCAAAAGGGTGTATCTGCAAAGTTTTACTTTTTCAGGTTTTCGCATGGGGTAGAGGGCGCTCTTTTCATTTATCTAGGTCTCGTAATTGCAGGACTTCTCCTTTTCAAGATAGCAGGGGCTATCTGCAGCACTTTTTTCAAAAATATCCTGTCGTTTCATGGCAAAAGGATGTATCTTTATAGATACGCCCCAAGCCAACCGCTGCTGGGCTCAATGATTTTCGGTAAAAAGATGTATCTGCTAGATACACCTTTCTGCCAACAAAATGATTGAGCACAGTCAGCTTCGTAACATGGCAAAAGGGTGTATCTGCCACATACGTGATATGCGCGCCGCGAAAGTCAAAGACCAATTTATGGCAAAAAGATGTATCTGTCAGATACATCTTTTGGCCAAGTTTTTGTATCAGTAGGTCATGAGCATTTCATGGTGTATGTTATAGATACCGCTTTTTGCCAATATGGTCAAGGTTAGACCAAAGGCTTCAGTCTCTTACTACTCCGGTTGAGTTACACTGAGACGCTGTCTGGCTCCACTGACCTCCGCGAAGGTAGGAAAATGTTAGTTATGATTAAGATTTCCCCCAAAACACAGACAGTGTACCTCTTGTCTAGGTCAAGGTATGCGCTAGCGCATTTCAATACCACCGTGCGCAGAATGCATGCCACAACCATGTGTCATGCGTATTTACACGCGAGCGTGAATCATTGTTTACTTTACGTTGCAAATCATTGCCAGATCCAGCAAGAGAAGGACTCCACAGAATAATTACATGTATTTAAAAGGTAAGTCTTACTAACTGTTACTATCAGGGTCTAGAAAAACTATGCAAACTGTGTTCAACTGTTGGGTAGTTCCAAGGTAACAGCGTGACATTCAAAAACAAATTTCAGCATTCAACTTTAATCTTTATCAACAAACAAATGGTACATGAAAATAGTTGTTGGTACCCACTTTTCAAAATGCCAAAAAAATTTACAGTGATCCATTGAATTAATGAGATATGAATATTCATAATCATGGTTACGGCGTGACGTAAAATGGACATGCATAATTGACAAGAAAACATTTTGGTCAAACTCTGTGAACTTCAAATGGCTATCACAACTTTAAGTTATTGATTGGATTCTGTAATGTTCTAAGTTTAATATGCCGCCATTCTTAAGAAAATTGGTTGAATATTTTCACAATTCGTCGCGTCAGCGCAAGAAGGCCCTTAGACGCGCTTGATTAAAAAACCCGTCAGTGCAGAAAGGCCCTTACCGGGCCCTTATGGAACGTGTGCGCCGTTGCGCAAAGGCCGTAACGGAACACGCGCATGACCGCAGTATAATGCCGTTAGTATACAAGCGCACATGTTAATGTAAGGGCCTTTCTGCACTGACGCGCGTGTTCCATAAGGGCCTTTCTGCACTGACGCGCGTGTTTCATAAGGGCCTTTCTGCACTGACGGGTTTTTTAATCAAGCGCGTCTAAGGGCCTTCTTGCGCTGACGCGAGGAATTATGACTTAACTTAAATCAATATCTGGTTACGGCGTGACGGTTACGGCGTGACATCTGCAACATCCACACAAAGGCAATGCAAATTGACTATATCTCCCTTGCTACTTAGGAAAACATCCCTGAAATTTGTTTTGATCCCAAACTAAGTTGAAATTAAGGTATTATCAAAACTCTTTTATGTCAATCATCATATCTTCAATTTCCCCAGCCCTCCTGGGGGCCCGGGGGGGGGGGAGCGGGCCCACGAGGGCCCAAACTACATAACTCTCTAACCACAAGCCCATTTGTAACCAAATTTGGGTGATAGATGTATGACAGGGACCTCAATGTTATTTGGGGGTCAAAGGTCACATATGTAGGTCAAAGGTCAAATGAGGTCAAATAATACAAACTTGTAATTTTCTACTGACATTGGTATCAGGCCATTTGCAACTAAATTGTATGGTAGATACCCTACATGTATAAGGACCTCAATGGTAAATTGGGGTCAAAGGTCAAATAAGTAAGTCAAAGGTCAAATAAGCTGAAAAAGATTCCTGACATGTGAATGTACAAATTCAAAGATGAAATTGGAAGACAAATTCATAAAATATGAGAAATATCATAATTTCTCATATTTTTTGGATAAACTATCAATTTTCAAATTTGATTTCTAGTGTTACATAATGTAAAATTGATTGAATTCTTCATACCAGAGTTATTTTTATGAAACAGTTCAACTTTTGCTCTTCAAAATGGTGTGTAACTTCATAAAACAATAAAAACACATAAATTTTTAAAGTTTTATTTTTTTTTAACAAATAAAAAATCTAGAATTTCTCAAAAACCTCTTACCAGGTCATGTTCATTTGATGTTTCACAACTAGCGTTCTGTACTTGCATAATCTAGCTGATAGTACACATTTAACACAAAACATTAGCTCAAAACAGACTACTGTTTTAACTTCCACCAAGGACCCTAGAATCAGAATGCTGCTACATGTATATGCCAGGGAGCATCTTTTGATTTGAATGAGGATGATCCCAATGTCATCGTCTGAGGAAATATCCTTAAAAACCTTACATAAATGATAGTACAAAAAGCCTGCTCACAGAACAGGTCACACCCTCACAGCATGACACCCTGATGTCTCTCTTGAAACTCTCTTGTAGGGAGTGAGCTTTGGTCATAGTGTACATGCAAATCAATGGGATGTCACGCCGTAACCGGCACTCCGTAACCAAAATGGTTACGGCGTGACACATTTTTAATGGCCGTAATTTTCAAACAAAATCCATTCAAATTTAAAAAGTGCATGAAATTGATAGGTATAGATGCTCTTGATTTGCAAATACATGTAAATTATTGCTGCATTTGATCCAATTATTATTAAAGTATTTTACAAATATGCAATTTTGTGGTTACGGCGTGACCCCGGGGGGCCAGTGTCATTACAAGGTGTACACCATGCGCGTGTATGGATGGACCCTAAACACGTAATTGAAAGTCGATCTCAGAATACCCTAAACAAGTATTCAAGTCTGAAAAGATACCCTTTTGAAGTAAGCCTTCTGTTAAAAGTATACCCTTTTTTCCCGATTTTGGCGATTTTGATACCCTTTTCGATGTACGCGCGTACATCGTCCGACCATGAAAAACAACCCTTTTTACGTGTTTTTTCACACACGCATGGTGACATTTTGAGGTGAATTCACGTTTGTGCTCACTGATGTGGAACGGAGACGGCATAGCAAAAAAATGATGTGAAATGTATTTTTTCATGTATCATGCTTTCATAAGAAAGTAAAATCGAAGTATATTTTCACTTTCCAGGTGCATTTCTTACACATGAAATTTAACTCAAAAAGTGCAAATTTGGCAATTTTAAATGAAATTGAATAAAAATTCCATTTTTAACCCTAAAATGCACTAAAAAGCACAAACCATTAACTGATATTGAAAATTTAGACTTTCAGCTTTCATATGATACCAAATTTGTCATGATACAATGAATTTGAAATGTTGGGGTCATGTCCTGGTTTGCTTGGAACTGCCCTGTTATAAACTAAAGTCTAAGGAATTCTAGACCTTGGGCCTGGCAGAATTTTTGTGTACGTAATGTTAATTATCTACGCCCCGAGTATACGTTACAAAGTGTCAACGACAACCTACGTACTGTACGCGATGACTAATCGGCCGGTACTATGGTCTACGTATACGTACACTCGTTAGATTGTTAAGAGTTTTATGTGGGACATCAGTTGCTTACTGCTTCGTCACAAATGCGATAATGTTAACAAAAAATTAGCATTGCAATATTTTCATCTTGACTTATCTTGGGTGTTTTACAACATGACTTGCATTTTCACAGCAAAATTAGACAACATTAGAAGAGTTATTAGAGGCGAACGACCAGTGACGCGCATGCAAGCACAAGCAGCGTAAAAATGTGCACTCAATATGCACTGATCTGAATAATGCAAGGATTGCCGTGATGAAAAAAAATATTCCACGGTTTGTCAAATATAAAACGAACTTCGTTTACAGCCATGGGTTCGTGAGCCACTTTTCGCATCGCTGGCATGTAATGCTAATTTGTAAATGAAAAATATCACAATTTTGGGTCTATTTCATAGTGCATTTCCATTCTCTTTGTTTTATCTGAGCCTAGTGACTTAAATCACACATGCCTGGTCTGTAGGACACTGTCTGGCCATTGAAACTGCATGATAAACCGTTCCGTGATTTAACTATAGATACACCCAACCGAACGGTGTATCTGCAGATACATCCTTTTGCCATGTTTTGTTTACAGAAATCGTAAGTGAAGATACATCCTTTTATCGTGATCGTATGACAAGTGTGGATAGTGGAAAATGTTGGCAAAATGCTGTATCTACATAAAAATGCTTATTTTGAGGAAAATATAAAATTACAGATCATTAAAAATTTATCGAGAAATAATTGAAATGATAATCTAACACATGAAACAAAAATCAACATTGAAAAAGTCTCTTTTTACAAAAAAGATAACAGCTGAAACTTCAAAGTGATTTTTCTAACAATGTGTATTTTGCAGATACACCCTTTTGCCATGTGACGGCCGCTCTACGCTAGACTTGGTACGGGTGTGAGCTTCATCTCACCACGTACTAGGTATTCGGAACACATTTATATTTTATTTGGAAAGTTTCTTTTTGCGTTATTTTTTGAAAGAGTATCATTTCTATTTTAACGGGGTTAGTGTAAAATGTACAAAAGTCTCAAACACTCACAGCGCTTCCAACCTCGTTAGATGTCTCAGAGGTTCTATGTTGGTTATCGTGTTTTTGGAAATGTCCCTGCATTAGATACTCATAGAAGGGTGGAAATTAAATGGGCGAAAATTTAAAATTAGTGTTGCTATTATAATTATGAATGATTATTATAGGCCTAATCATTATTAAATTATTATTATTACTGTTATTACTATAATTATTATTATTATGATTATTATAATTCTTCTTCTTCTTCTTCTTATCATCATCATCATAACCATCATCATCATTCATGGAATTTTTCCTGTTAACAACAGTATATAAACATCTGCTCATATCAATATATTATTCAACAATGCATGGGGTGCATAAATCATTGGAAGTGAATCAACCAATTGTTTCCTAAAATCGAACCACTTCACTGTTAAAAATACCAGAAATAAAATGTAATTTAAACATTGATTGTGCATTTAATATTTCACTTGTAGCTTAATGTTGGTTGCATGATAAATTTGTAACATCCCTGCCACTCAGACACAACGTTTGAAACAATTGCGGGTGTTTGCAAATCTAGGAAGTGCACAGACTCTCTACGCTAGACTCGGTGCGCGTATATAAGCTTCATCTCAACGCATACTTACTGTTCGGAATACATTGATAATCATTTGGAAAATTTCTCCTTTGTGTAACTTTTTGGAAGAGTATCATTTCTCTTTTAATTGGGTTAGTGTAAAGTCTATAAAAGTCTCAGACACTCACAGCGTTTCCAATCTCGTTAGATGTCTTAGAGGTTCAATGTTGGTCATCGTGTTTCTGGCAATGTTTCTGCATTAGACACACAATGATGTTTGGTTTTACGTTTGCCATGTACGAGGGGCGACTGAAAAGTTTTGAGCCTAACATAGAAAGGATTAAGATATGAAGACCAAATTTCGTCCATAAATTTTTCACCTACTTTAATCCCACCAACAAAATGTCTTGGTCATGGCAATCTTTATCCATATTTTACAGGTTGCTAAACTTTCTGTATAATTTTTTTCATGAAAAATGGACAAACCTGAGAATCAAGCTGTCATCAAGTATCTGCAGCTGAAAGACATGACCCCAGCTGAGATCCATAAGGACATGATGGACATAATTAGGTGATCATGCCCCTTCATATGCCAAGGGGAAACGATAGGTAAATGAGTTCAAACGAGGCAAAGACAATGTTGAAGATAAACCAAGGTCAGGTAGGCCGTTGACAGCAACAACTCCAGAGAACAATGACCTTGTCCTTGACATGGTCATGGAGGATCGGCGCATCTCAACTTATCAGATTGCCAAAAGCTGGGCATCTCACAGGAGAGAGAGCAGATCATATAATCTGAGATAGTCTTGGAATGTCAAAGGTGTCTGCAAGATAGGTTCCACTCCTGAACAAAAGCACACCAGATGAAAAATATCAAGAGAGAACTTGTCACTCTTTGCGACGAACCCATCCAATTTCCTGAAACGATTTGTGACCATTGATGAGACTTGGGTTCATCACTATCAGCCTGAGACCAAGCAGCAGTCAAAACAATGGAAGCATCCCCGTTACCAAACCCAAAGAAGGCCAAGGTCACACCTTCTGGTGTTAAGGACATGGCCTCTGTTTTCTGGGATGCGCAAGGAGTGCTATTGGTGGACTACCTCCAGAAGGATTGTACTATCAATGGGCAGTACTACTCTGACCATCTGAAGCGCCTACGTAAGAACATCAAGAAAAAGAGGCCGGGAATAATCACAAAATGTGTCTTGTTTCACCAGGACAATGCTCCAGTGCATTCATCAGTGGTGGCGATGGTAACCAATCTTGACTGTGGCTTCCAACTTGTTCCACACCCACTATATTCACCTGACCTAGTCCCGTCGGACTTTCACCTCTTCCCAAATCTCAAAAAGGATATGGGCTGGACAACACTACACCACCGATGAGAAGAGAAGACCATTGATGACGTCGACTCCTACCTGGAGGAACAAACGAAGGACTTCTATTGCAGAGGCATCGAAGCACTTCGTCACCGCTGGAGGAAGTGTGTGGACTCACAAGGGGACTATGTGGGAAAATAGGGTAATAAAATACTTTTGCCTCTTACCATGTCTTGGAGGCTCAAAACTTTTCAGTCGCCCCTCGTAAGTATACATTTAATTTAAAGGGGAACAGTTAGAAAGTAGTAAAGTACGCCCTCTGTAGGCAAGTCATTGGTTTCTTTTGAAATCGATGCAAATTACTGGTTTCCCTAAGAAAAAAAAAGAGAAAAAAAGGGAAATTAAAAGTAGACTTTTTTTTATTTAAACAATGTTGTGCTTCGGCCTACATTAATTTGTGAAGTAAGTTGTCCAGATTTATATAATATTTAAAGAAGGCAGTGTACTGCAATAAAGGACGCCTTCAATCCGCAAGTCACCGGTTTGCTTAAATATGGACGAAAATAATGATAAGTACTTATTTTGAGGAGTTGGGGGATAATGGTGTTTGTATTTGTTTTTTTTCTGCATGATTTTGTTTTATTTTGACGAGCCACAGAGGTGGAGCGAGACTAAGGAATTCATAGTAGCTTCCGTGGCGTCTGTCGTCCGTCTGGAACACTTATGAAACTCCAAAAAAATCTAACTTTTCTAATTCTGAAAGACTGTGATAGAACCGTTCTTGTCTAGAGCTATATAATTTAAGCTGACATGACATGTATAAATCATTGGAAGTGTATCAACCAATAATATTTCCTAAGACTGAATCACTTCACTGCGACACTAATTGTCCAGTAAATATTTCATTTCTAGTTTAATCCTGGTTACATGATAAATTTGTGAACATCTCAGTCACTCACACACAACATTTGAAACAATTGAAGGTGTTTGGAAATCTAGGAAGAGCGCATCTCCTAGACTCTCTAGACAATAATCATTGCTGCAGTTGACTAGACTTTCAATTAAGCATTTTTTTTTATAGTGAAATCATAGTAGGGTAGCAAATGATTGGGTGGAGGTAACAATTTGTTGTTAAATCTCATTAACAAGGAAAATTGTTGACACCCTAGATACTAACAGTTCTTCCAATCCCGTAAGATTCCTGAGAGCTTCAATATTTGAAATCCTGTTGTTGGAAAGATCCCTGCATTAAACACACATAGAAAATACAGAAAATGGGTGGGTAAAGCATTTATCCGCACTTGATTTTGAACGGCATTTTAAAACTTACAAATTATTCGTCAGCGTATTGAATAGGACATTTGTGTATAATTAACTGATCTTTAAGACATTATTATGTACCACTATCTTACTGTCACTGTAACTGCATGTAGTACAGTCAATTTTACACTTTGCTGACAAATATAGAAAAGTAAATTACAACACACAAATACATACACACGCCCACACACACACACACACACACACACACACACACACACACACACACACACACACTACCACAAACATACCTACACGAGCTACATTAATTGTGGGGGTATGCCTGTATGTGCAGTGTGGGTGTTCCATAATAGGTACACATTGTCAGTGTATGATTTTTACCCCCACAATGCCGAAATACGCCCACAATGTAACCTCATACTTAAACATACACCCACAATGTGCCTCCTGTACATCCACAATGTACCCCGTGTGTCTCCGGTACACACAACACACAAAAGACACACAACATCATTATGGGAGTAAAAAAAAACGGTTCCCTATAGCACGCCGACTGTGCTGTTTTAAACCGTTTTAAAATGGTTCATTCTGGGGGTACCCCCATAATGCCGACATACGCCCACAATGTAACCTCATACTTAAACATACACCCACAATGTACCTCCTGCAAACTCACACACACAGACACGCACACACACAGACACACACACACACACACACACACACACACACACACACACACACACACACCACCACACGCACACACACACACACACACACACACACACACACACACACCACACCCACAAAACACACACACACACACACACACACACACACCACACACACAACACAACACACAGCATTTATGGCTCATTTTACGTCTAGATTAAAAAATACACATTGTCTTATATTAACATTCCGCATGCAGTACGAACCATTGCTTTACGTAACCCGCGATAGCCAACTGCGCTGACATTCATTACTACAGATATCGTCAAATTCGTGGAGTGCCAGCGATCTCAGGAGGAATTGCCTGCGTCAAGTTGATACCGGAAAGGAGATCTGTGTCGCTGCAAAAGACAAGACGCATCAGATATAGATGACGTATTAATACCCAGTGGCGTTCAGGGATTATGGGCGCCGGGGCAATAATGAAATTGCCGCCCTTCCCCCCCCCCCGTGCGATACGGGCTGTAGCGGCTTTACCCCCCCCCCCGCCCTTGGCCTTGCCACACTGAAAATGTGTATGCTGCAGTATAAAAAAACACCATTCATGTTTTGATAAGCATTGGAAAGCACCACAAACCCGTTAATTATTCATAAAACATAGTATCGAAGAAGCATAATAATTTTTCATTTCATGGCAACTTGGGCTGCGGAGCGCCCGCGAAAACTTTTGTCATTTTTTTCACTTTTCCCCCCCCCCCTCCCGCCGAAAAATTGATCAGTGTCCCTGGCGGTTAAATATCCCCTTAGCAAAAATCTTAGATTCACCCCTTCCCCCCAAACTTTTATTTAATTATCAGTAAAAACGAAAGACCATCATGCGGAACATTATATTCTTGCAAAATTATGCGAGGGACGAGGCGCGACCGAGTCTTTGAGCTTTTAGCTATAAAACCATTTTTCTAACACACTTATACCCTGGTGACTGGGGAGGGCGCATAATCATATAAGGTTCATATTTTCCTTCCTTTTTTCGACTTTTTTTATGGCATTTTTTGCGGCCCCAAAGTTGAGCGCCCGGGGTACGTGCCCCCTCAGCCCCCCCCCCCTTAGATACGCCCTGCTTATTACTAGGAATTCCTATTCATAGACCCATTATTGCCAGAGACTAGCACATAAGTTTGAGGATTTGTTGATATTTCTGTTTATGATATTGTAAAATCGACAGTAAAGGTGAAAATGGATTTTTCACTTATCGCGTAGCTAGAAATATTTGTATCACCTATTAATTATTTGGAAATTACTAAAGAAATTGGTCAAGAATAGAAAAGTCGGCCACCCACGATATTTTTTGACAGATCTCCTCGCTGAAAATTAGATAATCTTAATATGTCATTATATAACAATTCATTTTGGATGATCTAGTTTCCTAATGTCTGACATGATACTGTGATACTTTGTAAAGATTGACAGATTTTTTTTCTTCTGATCAACCAAAATTATATTTGGGCTTCGATGGCAAATGATATCCAGTATTTGGTATAATTACTGACACAATTTGGATAAGGAAATTACTTGAAATTTTACTAACAAACTTTCATTATCATCTCTTGTTAGTACTTTCATGAAATTTGCATGTATGCTTATTTTCATTGGTGGTTTAATAGCTCCCTACGGGAAATTGAAGACTGTAGAATAAGAAGTACTGAAGTCACATAATATAATACTACTTTTGAGAAACAAAGGCTTAAAGTTTTCAAATTTGCCCACAGATTACAATTGTTTGGGTTGTACATCCAAACTTGGTGAAGTTAATTGACACAAAAGAAGATGAATAAAGGACAAAAATAAACATTGTCCCACTTGTCGATTTCCAATAATCAATGATCAATACTGTGGACTTAAGTACTTCTTCTACAAAAAAGAGTCTCAAGAAAACAAAATGCATTTCTGGAATAAATGAATATCGAAAACATTTAATTGTATATATTTTTGGAATGTCCTTCATAAGACGGACAATTCGAAATGCAATTTATCAAATTTGGACGTTGTGTTGAATTTTACATCATTTGACCTTTAACAGGAAGTGACCCCATATATCTCGTCTACATTGCACAATATATATGACAAATTATATCTTGTCTTAATCCTTGTAACTAGTCGAGTTATATGAGATACATTTTGAAGAAATTAGACCAGTTTATAAATTTGACCCCAGTTGACCCCTCCCGTGACCCCTACTAGGGAATGGTCAACTTGACAAAATTTTGTCAAAACATTTCCCGGCATGTAACGACTTCAAAACAATCACTAACTCGATTTCGTCAAAATGTGACTTAAGTACTTCTAATGCACTCTTCAATTATGCTCCAGCCGATGGTTTGGATTGGATGAAAAGAGTATGTCTCGTTTCATCCAACATCCCACATTAATGCTCCAAGTTGAGAAAAAATGGGTTATAATTAGAACAGCGCGATTGCGATCCTGACGCCTTTTTCGGTTTTGGTTTGCTGTCTTTGCAAATGGGAGGGATGGTATTTGGACACCCTAATCACCTCTACCTGGTACGCCTATGGTAGAGATTCATATCTCTGTAAAGCGTCATATTATCTTGAGTAAAAAAACCCCGAATGAACTAGATTGAAACAAGGTCAGGTTCTGTCTACCTTACTGTGATCTCATATGCGAAAGAAGATGCGCTATGCAGGCCATTTACTTCGAGGAAGTGCGGGAACCTGGCAAGTACACTTATAGAAGGCACAATCGAGGGTACTAGAGCATGAGGAAGACATGGATTGAGGACTTCAAGAGACTGAGCTCAAGAGTGTCTTTTGGGAAAGCGAAGAGAGCTGCAGAGAATCGAGATAGATGGAGAGACATGGTGGCCAACCTTCGTGTCGAAGATGGCACATGATGATGACGATATGTCCACAGTTTGTAGTTGGTAGACAATGTCCTTTTGTATAG
>JZLH01S0509294.1:8414-27037 GCA_001188425.1 Eucidaris tribuloides
GGCCCGAGTTTTATTGTTTATTCATGTATAACTTGCCATTGGCAGTGTAACTTTCCAAACTTTTGTATTCTAGGGTGTTTATTTGTCCAATTGAACACTACTATGTAGCTCAGATATCAAAGTTTGACAATTTTTTAAATTGAAGCTCCACAATGTTAGCCTATCACTTTAAAACTCTGGGCAAGTGTAAATAGCGTAGGTGTACACATAGTAAGTCTATGGGAGAAAATGGGCAGGTGAATCCGATCAACTTACGATTTTCACTTTTTTAAAGCACTAAATAATCATTTTGAAATACAATTTTTCAGGGCGTCATTTTTAAACCTTATCAAAGACAATGGTAGCATGGGGAATCATGTAGCTCAGATTTTTTTAACTGTGGTAAATGTTAGCCAATACCTTGAAAGGTCCACTGTTATGATGATTTCAAAGTTTTTTTTTTTTTTTGGTTTGCAATGGATTAAAAGTGGGTTAATATTGAAAACAAATATATATATTGTTTGATTCGACATGGGCTGCTAGAGGAAAACAAATGTAGTTTTCTTTCACAGAAAAAAAGGCAGTTTACTTTGCATTGTGGAAAATATTTGTACCCATTTGTTGTCAAAAGTGATGTTGACTAAAAAGCAGGTTCTGACTTCTGCTTTTTTCTGAGGGTATAAAATATTAGGAATGAGTGGAGATGAAGACTAGATAAATTTTCTTCCTGTTGATTCAAAATTTCTTGATTGAATATTATTGTGTTTTGTTTATTGTGTATGTCACAATTCCAAATCAATGAAAAAAAAGACTAAATGGCGTAATTTAGAATTGTGTTCTGTCTCAGATCGAGAGATGCAGGCAAGACATATATTATGCATTGTGTAACATTCTTGTTTTTTAAACTCCAACAGTTCTTTTAATTAATAAATAAACATGATTGATTGATTGACTGATTTGTTTGTATTAATGATATTTATCATGCAGGTTGATGGCAAAGTTTCATATATGGAAAGATAAATTAACCAATCCAGCCTGGTGGAAGCAGAGAGGGAGAAATGCGTGGACCACTCTGATAACAGATTTGTTCGATAATTTTGAGAAATATGGCGAGAGAGCTATGTATGGAACTGTGGAGAATGAGGATTATCTCGAAGGAGAGTCACCAGCGATTGAAGTTTTAAAATACAGAGAAAAGGACGGCTATTTTGGTGGTAAATAGTTTTGCATTTAAAATTCAGAGTTCTGGGCCAACCTCAAAATGAGTTACAACCTAGAAAATGACAGCCCTTTTTCCCAGTCATGGAATTATGGGAAAAGTCCCACAAATCATGGAAAAATCACTTAAATCAGTGTCTTTTAGTTTGTTTAGTTGCTGGAACTGCTGTACCATGCATACAATAAAAACAATATAATAGAATTGCTGGTAATAAATAATATAAAGAAATGTAAACAAGTGAAAGGCTTTGGTAGTACTTCATATTGTTGAGTGATATATTTAGAAAGTATAAAAAGTGTTCATTTGATTTTTTGTAAACGGTTAATTACACCATTAAAAAAAACTTGAAGTAAGGTTTCTGAAGTGTTCGATATTTGTCAAGAATAAAAAAAAAAAAACTGAAAATAATATTAGCCTTTGTGCAGTCATCCACTGCCACAAAGGCTGAGCAAGTATTGTTGGAAATGCTGTTCCTAATTTTGAGAGGCATACTGACTTTATCCCTTCATACCAGTTAACATGAATAGAATATGCCAATGTTGTACGTAAGACCTCAAGGTCTGAGACTGAGAATTTCCCCTAGAGATCGAGACCGAGAACTCAAATGTGCTACATTACATTGTGCAATCTACAGTACTGCACTTCCTGCCTTATTCTTCGTTTTGTGTGCGTGTGTATGTGGGGGGGGGGGGTCGATTTAGGATTAAATTTAGTAGGGTCTCAAGATCCTGCAGTCCGAGACTGAGACCAAGATCGAGACTTCAGGATCCAATATCAAGACCCTGAAACTCAAGTCTCGAGACCTACATGTACAACACTAAAGCATGTCATAGATTTTAATTTATGAAATAATATCAGAGCTATAAAGAGCCTGAACCTCCTCTGAGTTTGTTTTCCGGTCATTTCTACCAACAGGTTCAACAGAAATCAGAAGTCCTCGACCCAAACATGTCAAATTTAGGATAGGCCAAGTGGTGAGAAATAAGAAGATGGGATACAGAGGTGTCATTGTAGGCTGGGACGAAACATTAAAGGTGAGTTTTCGATTTTCTTTGCTGTTTTTCTGACAAACACAAATATAATAGAATAAAACCAAGCTTTTTTTCATGTGTTCATTGTTGGGTTATTATAGCTCTTCTTACATCACTATCAAAACTACCTTAACCCGTTGGAGACTAAGTAAGAGTTAACTCTTGTCGGGGTCTATGGAAAATGCATGTTATAGTGAAATCAAATTGTCTCCAACGGGTTAAAAGCTAAATCACAATTTTGATGTAAGTGATGTTTTCTGATTTTACTGTAATGTTTCTGTCTTTGAAATATTTGAAATCTGAATTTGAAGTTTTTACACAAGTGTGTCACATATATGCAGACTTTAAAGTAACAAATTGTTTACATATTTTCAATTTTCTTCGAAAATTATGTTTTATTGCACTGTAGATTAAAAGAAAAGTTTCTGATGTGATCAATATTTGTCACAAAGTTGAAAATATTGGTCGGAGCTCTAACATATACATATACACACAAGCACAAATTTGAGTTGTGAGATTCTTAAGTAATTTGTAATCAAACATTCATGATTTTACGATATGGCTTGTTCACCTTGTTTGTCTACCACATGACAGGCTCCCAAGGAATGGATTAAACAACATATACCACCAGGAAGTCAGGTGAGAATCTAAATTATGATCCTTAGTGCCACCGCACACTGCACGATCGGTCTACGATCTGATTTCAGAAAAAAAAATGGAATAGCGTTTTATGTAAACATTTCAAGACATCACAATTTGTTTATTAAGGTTCTGAATAGTCATACAGATAGTAAAATCGAATGTACTGTATGGCCCATTTTGAACTCTTCAGTCAGAGGAAAAGTCAAATCGGCTCTGAATCGTAGTGATGTCCTACAATTGTCTGCAATTAGAATTTAATTTGGTCCTTACTTTGGGTTTCCAGGTTGACAGTGCACCAAAATTCCATTTTGAACATTCATATTATCGTTCAGCACCCGAATCATAAGTTTTATTTGTTAAAATGCCCATATTAAATGTTACTACAATTCATTGCTAAACTTGAATTGTAGCTGATCATGCATTGTGCAGTAGGCTTTATTCACATGGTCTCCTTAGTGGATAATGACAGGATTGGAAGAAGTCAAAATTGCATCAAGAACCAAATGAGCTGAAACAAGTACCAATGTATACACTGGCTGGACTATATATCCAGTAGGGCTGAGCCCAGGGCGGGGGGGGGGGGGGGGGGGGTGGGGGGGGGGGGGGGGGGGGGGGGGGGGGGGGGGCGGGGGGGGGGGGGTGCACTTAGTATAATTGTGTGATACCTTTGTGCCTCAGCGGTTTTGGGACGAGGACACCCATTTTTCAGCGTTCCCAATTCATTAATTCAGAGCATCACAATTTTTGGAGCCACAGAAATTTTTGATTTTTTTTCAGTTCCAGTGAACCCCATATTTGCCGTTTCAACTTCTGATTTTTTGCATTTTGAGGTTTTGTGAAGCCTTAGCTCCAGTTCCAGAGACCCCCATTTTTCGCTAAAGCCAGTTCCAGAGCCCCCAATTTTTGACTTCGGTGCGGCACATAGGTATCACATTGTAAGTCGAGTGCCCCCCTCTGGCTGAGTCATCCCGTTTAATCAAATTTCCGTGTAAACGTTGCTCGTAAACGGGCTTTTATGGTTTAAACCATTTTTGTCAAATCGGCATGTCACTAAAAAGAAATGTCGGGAGTTCGTTTTTTTAGGGTCGGACATTATTAGCGCTGATTTCAAGTTCTGTTTTACGCCAAAAAGGATCGTCGGGAGTTCGTTTTTTAGGATCAGAAATTATTAGCACTAATTTTAAGTTCTGTATTACGCTAAAAAGAAATTGTGAAGTTTGATTTTGAATGTCTTGTTTTAGATTAGAAAAAAAGGGGTAAAAATCGTGTAAACGTACACGAAATTTTGTAAACGTTTACACCCTCTGACGGGCGTGTAAACGGTAAACGACCATCATGACTCAGCCCTATGCTAGAAGAATTTCTCTTCAGTTTGTTTACTTGAAGAGAAACACTCATGTGTTTACCATTTTGAATTAGTGTGACCAAGATAGATATTGAAGCCATAGAAAGCTTCATACCAAAATTGATTGAGTGCAATTTTTCAGAGAGATTTTACAAAATAAAGAGGAAATGTTTGACAGAGAAATTTTCCCAGCAAAACATTAAACAGTATGCTTGATTCTGATATTATTGTGTCCTAAATTGAGGACTGCTTGACTGCTTCCAATACTGCCATTTCCCTTTAAAGGCAAGGTTCACCCTGACGTCAAGTTGGTTTTAATAAAAGCAAAACTACGAGAGAAACATATAAACAAAGGTTTGACGAAAATCCGTCAAAGAATAACAGAGTTATGGAATTTTAAAGTTTCAAATTTGTGACATCACATGCTAGCAGCTCCCCATATGTCATGTGATATAAATTGTATAAAGTGGCGTTTTTCTATTAAATTTGAAAATGGTTTTACAGTTCGGCCTCGGTTATACGGCCATCGATTATACGGAGATCTCTGTTATCCGGACAATGGGCTTATCAGTCATTATGTGTAATTGATACACCTTTATCAGAAGTGTACACAGAAACATGCTGGTTATCAGAGACAGTAAATAAAGTGTCCATATGGGAGGTCTGCTGCAATTTGTGCATGGTCTTTGGGTTGTTTATACAACAACTTATGGCATGTGTACCTCCCCCCTATACTGTGTTTGTACATTATCTCTCTTATCCGGCCATATCACTTATCCCGATGGCTGCTGGTCCCAATGTAGCCGGTTAATCAAGTTCGAACTGTAAATATGCATTCAATATATTACCAGAAACATTATTTCGTACAGGTTTCTATGAAAAAAAAATTCAATTATCATGAACCATTAAAAAATGACAATTTATGGAATTTATATTACATGACATATAGGGAGCTGCTCGCATATGACATCACAAAATTGAAACTTTGAAACCTCATAACTCTGTTATTCTTTGGTGGATTTTCACCAAACTTTCATAAATATATGTTTCTCTAATTTTTCTGCTTTTATTAAAACCAACTTGACGCCAGGGTGAACTTTGCCTGAAAGTATGAATAATAAATATATTTAAGGTGATAAACAAAGGATGAAAAGTTTTTTGAATGTAAATAGATTACTCAGATAGAATGGATGCGTTATATCAAAACTTATACATGTACATAAAGTCTCTCTCAACGTGCTTAAAATTAATATTTGTGTATCATTGATTCAGTTGACATCTCTGCTTGCAGAAAGAAAAATAAATTGCAATACCATCAAATTTCAATGATTTAAATTTATTGAGTAGAATAACCCATTCAAGATTTTCTGCAGATACCCATAGCATTTCATTGTCTGATTGACATAATATTAAAAAATTATTGTAATCTCTGTTTGTTACCAAACATCTATGGCATGTCATGTTTGTAATTCCCGGAATTATGTACTGTATCATAAATTATGATGTATATGAACTTGTCATGCTAGTTTTCCTGTTTACAGCTTTCTCATGGTGTGGCCTTTTGCATTTTGTTTTATATCTAACTTAAACTTGCTACCGTATGTCATATGGTGTATTTATTCAAATTCTTTCCATTTTCTCTTCAGTATTGATTAGTTTGTAGCAAACTCTTTCTTTTGTTTTTATTTCATTCAATTTAGCTCAATTTAGCAATAGTAGATGTTTTGAAATAATTTCAGAATAACACTACATGCCCAATTGTGTGTGTGCTTTCCATAGGCCCATGTGACTAAATATAACCACAGCAGGCTATGGAGATCACATGCAGATAGAAGGGGCTGTATGTGTTTTATGGTATTCACCAACTATTTGGCTGTTAAACTATTGAAATTTGATGTCTAATGTCTACTTATGCTTAAGCCAATATATATTTTTAATGGTCATGTTGTTTCAACTGATAATATTACAAAAACATGCTTAGCTAACATTTGCCTGTTTCAGGTGCAAATTTCAGTTAAAGGTATTGACTAACATTTACCACAGTTAAAAAAAGATCTGAGCTACATGATTCCCATGCTGCTATTGTCTTTGATAAGGTCTAAAAATGATACCCTGAAAAAATTGTATTTCAAAATGATTATTTAGTGCTTTAAAAAAGTGAAAATCGTAAGTTGATCGGATTCACCTGCCCATTTTCTCCCATAGACTTACTGTGTGTACACCTAGGCTATTTAAACTCGCCCCGAGTTTTATTCATGCATGACCTTGCCAATTGGCAGTGTAACTTTCCAAACTTTTTTTATTCTAGGATGTTTATTTTGTCCATATGAACACTACTATGTAGTTCAGATATCAAAATTTGACAATTTTTTTAAATTGAAGCTCCACAATGTTAGCCTATCACTTTAAGAATTAATTCTTGTCTGAATCTATGAATAATATGAAATGTTCTTGCTCTATCTTTTTCGCTCTCACATTTGACTAAAACCACCTATCTTGGTTCCTTGACATTTGCTCTGATGACAATTGCTTCAATGGCTATTGCTCCTATGACTATTGCATACACTGACCCTAACCTGTACCCTAACGCTAACCCTAACCCAACCTCTAACTCTAATCCTATTCTGAACTAAAAGCCCAGTGGCAAACCTAACCCTAACTCTTTATCTTCCTAGGTATAATCACTGGAGCAACTGTCGCCAGAGCAAATGTTGGGTCACCTGTATCTTTTATTTGTCTTGTACATATTTCGTTGGTTGTCTGGCAGAAGAGCCCTAGCATATGTTCCTGGCAGAAGGGCCTAAACACTAAATTGTCTCTAACTTGAAAACCATTGGCTCTTTTCACATGAAATCAAAGTATTTGTGATATTTTCAAATCCTTCTGTCAGTCTGTGAGTGCAGTATTTTTCAAATTAGAGAAAATTTCTGTTGAGGCCCTTCTGCCGGACAACCAACGATTTGTCATTTCCTAGGACTTGATGCTTGAAGCTGGCTGTGTATTAGTTGCATATTCGTACATTCTGTATATTTGACATGTTGCTTTCTTGAATATATTCGATAGATCAAATGACCCTGAAAATATAAGAACAGGGATGGCAATTTAAATCAACTGTGAATTAAATCAATTAAATTGATTTATTGATTCAAATTGTGATTTAAATCACCCAACCCTATAAAAAATTCTTCAGATTTTAAACCTCTCAATAAATTAAAAACAGCAATGGTCAGATTATATGTAATGATAAATTCTTGTAACTTACCTGAATACAGTATGTTTCCAAGTTCATTTCCATATTTCACTGAGAAGAGTGGACAATTTGGGGGTCTCCTTACTGGTGAAAGCTTTCAAATCAATTATTGAAGAATGCACAAGAGTTTTAAACAGACAACATAATGTTTTCCACAATGCTTAATACAATGTTTTGTGTTTCACGGATCTTGGTAGTCCATCGAGTCACAACGCGTAAAAAAACCATACTTGGTCGAGAAGTAAACATTACTTTTCTTTTTGTAGATTCTATGGTTAAATGGTTTCAGATGTGGAATATACAAAGCAAGTAATCCACTTTTGGTTTCAGGCGATGGGACAAACTGTTGCTTCCCCGGCTATCTAAATATACGCTTTCTTTCCTTAGCTTCACTCCAGAAAGATAGCTACTTCTCGATTGTATCGAAAGTGATAGTTTATCCCACCTTCTTTTCCAACGTTGATTATTTGCTAATTATATCCTTCAAGCTTTAACACAGTTTCCATTCAATTTGCACGTTGTTCACTATATAACATAACTAGTACTCATTTCATTCCCAGCGTTGTATCTGAGGCCGGCCTCAAGACCAATTTTTGGTGGCCTCGATCTCGGTCTCGGTCCGAGTCACCTGTACAAACCCTATGGAAAGGTTGTGTTTTGGAGTGGCCTCGGTCTTGGAACCTGTGGTCTTGGATACAACACTGTTCATTCCTCATTGGCATGTCAACAGAGCTTCCTCTATATCATATCATTTCCAATATTTTTGTTTCATTTCATTTTTGCTCTTTTAAACTAACAGTAGTTCTTCAAACTAACCCCCATTTCTAAATCCTTGCTTACTTCTCCCTGCTGTCATTGTGGATTAACCCCTCACACTAGCATACCTTAGATTTTTGTTTCATTTCATTTTTGCTTTTTAAACTAACAGTAGTTCTTCAAACTAACCCCCATTTCTAAATCCTTGCTTACTTCTCCCTGTTGTCATTGTGGATTAATCCCTCACACACTAGCACACCTTAGATCAGCCCAATTACGCCATCTTGCTTGATGTTCGAGATCTTTTCCACCCCGTGTCTGCCACTGTCTACTGTAGTGAGGAAGATTTAGAATTAATGCAGGTTGACAGTGCGGTGAGTGAGAAACAGCCTACGACAGTTTTTATTTTTTTTTTGAGGTTTTATTTTCATATTCTATCACAGAGCAAGTGTGTTAATTGGAAATGGGTTGTGCTACTTTCATTTCAAACTTATTCAGAAAAGGTATCCTGCAACATTTGTTAGAGATATGGAACATTGCATATCAGTAGATGTTTGATTGTATTTATACAACAATCCAATGCCAATTCAGGGGTTTTAATGATGACTCTAATTAATACAAAAAAATCAACTTGAACTTTACTCCTGAAAATAGACTTGTGATGAAAGACAGGGCAAAATGTCATGTTCTTTATATGCAATCATGACTTCAAAATATAAAAATGATTTTGGAGTGAAAAAATATATTTCTATGAACTATTCTAGGACATCACATATTGATCAGAATTTTCAAAGTAAGGAACAATCTGATAATGCTAGATATCAATTGTTGAAATGTTTGCCAGACTAGCTCCTTCATTTTCTCAATGACACACTTGCTTTAGTGAATATTTCATTTTACCTTTGTTTATAATCACTTTATTTTCGAGCATTCACGTTATAAATGTTCCTTACAGCATTATGTAAATCAACCCAACTACATGGTGTTTGTAAACGGCAATGATCATCAGAGTTTTAAGACGGCTTACGTCGCCCAAGAAGTATTGGAGGTGGTGATGAACGTAAAGGTAGGGAAGTGGTGGATAGAGTTGGGGGTAGGGGAAAGAATGAGGGATGGGGTGAAGGAGATGTGTTTGTTGACAGCAATGTCATTCAAGGAGTATTGGAGGTGGTGATGAACATAAAGGTAAGGAAGTGGTGGACAGGGTTGGAGTAGGAGAGAGAGTGTGGGAGGGGATGGGGGGAATTCTTATTGCTACATTGATACTGGTAATTATTCTATAGCTGTTGCTAAGCATTATGGCCATTTGTTAGCTTTTCTAGTACAAATGTAACAGAGAAAACTAATTATTACAATTGTTGAATTTAATTGTATGAATGTGCAAAATTGCAACATTCGCTTGCAAAGGGTTAAGGAAGCAGGTGAGGGAGGGATTAAGATAGGTGTAAGGAGGAGCATGTTGCGCTTTTAGATATTCCAACATATTTCCAAGATAGATTTCCTAAATATTTACTTTTTTATCTGTTATGGTACAGTACATCAAGAAAACATGTACATGATTTGAACATTATGTCTTACTGAGGTCATGTGCATTTTAGAGAAAAAATGTTATTTTGTCAAAATTATGTCACATTATTAGTGTTCTTTATAATGAGAGTCTACTTTATACCTCACACAATGAGCATGTTTTAGGGTCCAGACAACACTATCAGATGAGAATACTTGCAGAATAAGATTTTCTCTTGGGAGTGAACTATTGTCCTACCCACCAAATGCTAAAATGACTATTTTTTGGGAGGGGATTTTTTGGCTGTAAGATCCCTATATAATATTACTGATATCAATACTAACATTCTTGAATTATAATTTTACTATATCTGTGTTTTTGTTTTCCTACCATCCATGCTATAGGTGGTGCACCCCCAGATGGATGAATACTTTGAAGCTTACGATGGAAGCAGATATTTGGCCAGACCATGGTTGAAAAAACTTTATCCCCACGACCAATAGCAATAACTTACAGTACTATGATTGTAGCTATAAACAGAACTTAAAATGTCTTATTTTTGCTGGGACCACTTAACTTTGTACACATGACTTTGCATTAGTCGACCTCACACAAATTGATCCATCGCCTATCGTGAATGTTTTTGACAGTCCCAATTTGTTATGTGTTTTTTCAAAAGGAAGTTCTTCTTATAAGTCATATATTGTAGTCCCAATAGGACCAAACATGTTAAGTTATTCACCCAAGTCAAAATGGTGACACCTGTAATTCTTGATAATTTCTGATGGATTGACTGTCTCAGCTCTGCTCTCCAGCTTGACCAGAGAGATGTCATAAATTTTCTCTTTTCTTCCTGCCTTTTTAAAGTTTTCCCCTGCATTAGTACATGGTACAATCATGATACGTTTAGCCTTTATTTGTCAAAAATCTTTATGTCAAATTTGAGTGAATATAAATTTTAGTTTAAAATAGCAGTATTTTTTTCATGTAAGAAAGTTATGTCCTGGGCAGAAAATTCTGTCTAGTATTCTGAAAGAGTTAGACAGTTACTTTCATGTCTCATGGTGTGTTACTGTCATACAACTTTTGTATGTCATTTCAAGACTATAAGAAATATGTATCACCAAAACTTTATCTGATAAGAAAATCTATTTATCACCAAACCCTTATCTAAAGAGAAAATCTATTCATCACCAAACCTTTATCTTAAAAGAAAATCTATCACCAAACCTGACATTGTCATCTAACTACAGAAAAAAGATCAAATACATAATTATTTTTTCCTACCTCCTTTTTCAGTATTTTGTTTCAAATATGAATCTAGTCTTCCACTTCATTTGCATTTCCATGTATTGTAATGTCATTAAATTGCTTTTGCACATGTATGTACTTTCACTTTTTGAATTTATGATATTTATTAAGCAATAAGTTGTTAGTCCCATTATTTTAATGATTTGCAGTAATAGGATGTAAAGGTGCTTTATAATCATTAAATTTGAAAAGGGGTTTGAAAAATTCCCACAGCCCAAATATTAGGGTTTGTGGTAGTCCATTTGTACTTTCTTGGAATAAGCAACCTTTAAAATAAATCACTGTAACCATTTCCGATTATATGTTGAATAAAAGAATCAAATAAAGAAATCTGTGTACTGTTAATCAAATTTTATACTTAACCTTAGGCTGGCAGATACATAACTGTTTGTTTAAAGAATATAACATAACAATCTAATATAAAACAATAATATTACAATATAATTTTCTTGTAAAGTATTAACAGTGTGTGGGACAAGTGCAATTACTTGTATGATAAAGTGCCTTAGTTGGTGCTATTGAATTTCATAAAACTTGACATTTTGTGTTTACTATTGGATTTATTTTCTGTAACATAGTTTTCTGTTCTTAGATTGATGATTTCATATTTTCATTCAAATAAAATTGTGGTGTAGTCAAGATACAGAAGATGGATTTGTTGATTAAAAGGAACAAGTATATGCACATGCCTATGGGAATCAAATCATGTAAGAATGTGTAGGGATTTTAATAAAAATTGTGTCAAATGTATACTATGGTACAACCATGAATTGATTAGATTTCAGAGTCAAAAAGTTAAAGGCATCGTATAACACTGTTTCCAGTTCAAAAAATCTGAGCTACATGATTCCCCATGCTACCAGTGTCTCTGATAAGGTCTAACAATGAAGTCCTGAAAAAATTGCAGTTTAAAACAATCATTAAGTGCTTCTAAACAGTGAAAATCATTGAGCGACTATTCCCGTTTTCTTCCATAGACTGCTGTGTAGCAAAATTTTCTATCAGCTGATAATAAATTCATGTGCTCATTATAATCTGTACATATTTTACAAGTGACAGCATAACTCTCTAAAGTTTTGTGTTCTAGGGTGTTTATTTGTCCATCCAAACACTACCAGATATGTCAGATAGCAAAGTTTGACAATTTTTTAAATAAGGCTTCCACAATGTTATATAGTGTCTTTACAGTAAAATCTGAAAAATTATGATCATTTAAAGGATTAGTGACACATTGAGGAACACTTGAAAATGCCTCAAGAACCAAATGAGTTGAAATATATACCAGCTGTTCACTAGCAGATGTGGATCTCCACCTGGAGGATTTGTCTGTAATTTGTTTACTTAAGGAGAATCAAGCTAAACATAGGAGTATCTTATTCTTTGCCGGTAGGATAAAAATAAGCCCCATAGAGAGCCACACAGCATGTTTCCAGCTACTAGTGATATTGACATTGTTTGTTTTAGAATGAGTAAACGTTTGACTACAAGATTTTCACAGGAGAAGCCTTGCATAGTTTACTTTGATTCTAGAGTAGTATCAGCCAAGTTGAGGATAGCCCAATCATTCATTTACCTTTAACCTATTTTAACTGGCGCTATTTCAGACCAGATTTACTGGGGGTCAATTTGACCCCTCCCTGAGATCTCGGCTGCCGATCGCGCGATCGCCACGAAAATTTGCGATGCGCATAGAGCCGGATGTAAACTACACAACTGTATAGTGAAATTTGCCAAAAAATTATTTTTTCTATTTTTAAGTAATTAATTATGCCAAATAAGTGTATGAAATTTTGTTTTCGGCCTATAACTCACTTATTACAGCTTAGTAGAATGCTAATTTTGTGTGAGTGAAATATTCATTTTGACATTTCTACAATTATCTACAAAAACATTTCCAAATTGGAATTAATTTCTTATGTATTTCATTGTTTTTGTGAATTTCTTATGTATTTCTTTGTTTTTCGACCTTTTGTTTTCTATTGTTTTTTGATGAAATTTGTTGGGGAACATTTTGCAATCGTAAACAGCATAAAATTAATTCATTTCAATCAGTAAACGCAAAAATAATCATACATTTATGATATTCTGGCTGAAAAACACAATTTCCATTGATTTGTACACAAAATCACGTTTTTGAGCAATTGTGGGGTTGACATGCATGTATAAAAAGTTGCGCAGCGTCGATAAGCGGTATGTCCAATTTTCGCGAAAATGGTCTCAAAAAGATGCGCAAGACTTGAAAGTTAAAAGTCGGCGAGCGACGCGGTTTGAAAAAATTTTGCACGGCGGCATGGTCGCGAAAATTCGTCGAGGGGGGTCAATTGCACCCCCCCCCCCAGTTAATATAGGGTTAAGCAACTTGTTTGCAAACCATTATTTTAGTATGTATATTGCATAACTTTACGTGTTCTATTAAAGACGCTATATAACACTGTGGAAGACCCGTTTAGAAAATTGTCGAACTTTGCTATCTGACATATCTGACAGTGTTTGAATGAACAAATAAATACCCTAGAACACAAAAGTTTGGACAGTTATGCTGTTATTAGTACAGTATGTGCAGATAAAACTCGTAAAAGTTGGCATATTAATTTCTTCTCAGCCAATAGGAAATTCTGCAACACAGCAGACTATGGGGAAAAGCTGGAATGGTCTCTCAATGATTTTCACTTTTTTAAAGAACTTAATGATCGTTTTAAACTGCAATTTTTTCGGGGCTTCACTTTTAGACCGTATCAGAGACACAAGTAGCATGAGGAATTATGTAGTTCAGGTTTTTTAAAACTGGAAACATTGTTATACAATGCCTTTAAAGGGAAAAGGAGCCAGCAACTAACAGGCATAAGTTAGGAAAAGATTTGAGTTGCAAAGACATATAATAAACACAAATTAACTAATTCATAGGGCCTTGCTGAGGGCGAGTATCACACAGTAGCCCTTATTTAGGCTGTCTTTATCACCATGTACCATAATTCTCACAATACTCACAATGTCATTTTTTTCTTTACTTATACCTGTTAGTTGCTGACTCCTTCTCCCTTTAACTTGTTGAAGATGGTTTCAATTTCCGTAGGCCTTGAGATGAGATATCTTGTGTCTAGTCTTCAATGGGTTAAGAGAGTACTAGATGTAAAGTGCATGTACGTTTCCAGAACGGTAGAACCATCTGAGATAGACGAATATTGTAGAAATATTTCCACCACTAACATTTTTTCCTACTTGCCCTTTGGGCAAGTGAAATTGTCCCTTTCAGATATTTACTTGCCCGAATAAAAAATTTACTTGCCCCAAAATACACAATAATCAAATCATTAAAAATCATTCCCCGTAATTTTAACCAATATGGCCTTTTTATAGCAATGGACATTTGTTATTTTAACACTGGAGGTTGCCAGAAGTGTGATTCATGAATTTAAAGAGGCATAAAATAAAGAGCAAAGAACCAAAAAATTATGAACTTTAACTAGTACAGGTTAATTTGAAACAAGGTTTTGGACAAATTTTGTTCATTTTTTATTTTGGTTTGATTTTTGGTCATGTTTTGCTCATTTCATGATTGAAATTTTACTTGCCCAATTGGGCAAGTATATTTTAACATTTTGAGTTTTTACTTGTCCGACATGAAATTTTACTTGGCCCGGGCAAGTGCTAGTGTTGAGCCCTGGTACATGACATATTGTAATTCTGTATATCTATTAGAATTGAATCCTCCTTGAAAGCTTATTTGCTTGCATGCGTAATTCTCTGTATTGCATATATACCCGATATTTGCCCCTGGCATATACAATATATCAACATCCTGGACCTGGACATTTTGCCACGTTGCTAACTTGCGGGCATACTCAGAACGAAAGGAGTGGCATTGGTTTAGAAATAGCCGATCTGCTTCTAGTTGTACTGCCCCGTTTCTTTCTTTTTGTGTGATTGAAGTAGCTCTGCCTCACTCATGAGAAAGGTTTCACTCCAACACTTTGAATGAAATTCTGACTTTAGCCCAAGTGCAAAACATAAAGGGGAAACCATGAGATTGCAAAGTCATAAAAACAACAGAGGTTTTTGAATACTGTGACTTTTAACATGAACAAATAAGATATCGGATATGAACAAGTCCGCAAGTCTTGCCAGAGAATCTCAATTATCTGAGTGTGTCCCAAACGTTCTTTTGTAGACAACTGTATGCAAAATGGAGATTTGTGTTATCCACTCAAACTGTGATAGATCTCCATATTTTTCCGTCTTCCGTTGCTGTCTGTTGTTCTGGTGCATTTGTCTTGGTCTTATTTCAGGATGTCGGTTTAAGTTTGCTGGCCAGCCCAGTGATGGGTCCCAAACCACAGGTTTCAAGACCAAGACCACCCCAAAACGTGACTTTTTTGTCAATCTTTCACAAAGTATTCTACTGTCCCCCAGACATCAGAAAACAATATCAAACCTACTGAAAATTGTTGATGAAAACAAATTCTGATGTTTAAATTATAGGAGAACATCTAGCGATATGTACATTACCGATGGGAAATGTCAGGGTCGTCCCCCCCCCCCCCCGACATTTTACATTTTGAGTAATTTCCCCCCCCCCCCAAAAAAATGGGAGGATTTCAGATTGAGCAATTTTCAAGACATTGAAAAACATAATTGGAAAGAATGTCATTTTTGTTTTACCATTTACCAAAACTATACCGTGGCTTTAACTTATATTGATATCCTTGAATAAGACAAAGCAAACATTCGTTTTATGTACTAATTCACCATAAAAATTTAATCCTTGCAATTGTCTTGGATAGTGTTGATTATTTTTGTAGCTTAGGGGTTATCATTTTCTTCCATACAAGTTTTTATTTTTACATTCATACCTCGCCCTTCTCTTACCCACAATTTTTCATCATGTATGTAATGTGATTTGGTAACATGGTCTTTAAGGGGTTTAAAGCCCAAGTTTAGTTTTGGGGATTTTTTTTATTTGAAAGCTTTATGCCCCAAAGTCATAACCCTGCAATACATAGATTCTGAATGTTCTTTTTAGTTTTTTTTAAATAATATAATGAAAAATCTCGGGTGGGGGGGGGGGGGGACCCCCGAGATTTTCGACTATATTTTACATATATAAACATCCAAAGGTTAGTTGATAAAGCGTTTAAGGTTATATATGAGTTATACTCATTCTGAAAGAGCAGACTCTGCTCTTTTCTGATGAGTATAACTCATATAAAACCTTATTAACCCCCCCCCTCCCCCGCAGATTTTTGTTCATTAATTAATAAAAACAAACTAAAGACATTCAGAATCTATTATTGCAGGGATATGACTTTTGGGCATAAAGCTTTCAAATAAAAAAAATCCCCAAAACAAAACTTGGGCTTTAACTCCTAATTTATTTTGTGTACTGTTACACTTCCTTTGTAATGTGATTTCACTGTTGTGTGTTAAATACACACACAACACAGCCTGCCCTACTGTTACAAAAGGAAACAAGTGAAAAGGGTAATTTCTCACAAAATGAACAATATTTGTGTCTGTCATTTACATTACCATAAATGTGACCTGTCACCACAATACCCTGATAAAGCTGCACAACCCAAATGTAAGGAAAGTGCCAAATATCGCAATCATATAATGTATGAAAGTGAAGTGTCCTCAAAAATCAAAAGTTGTATGACCTTAACAAGCCGCAAAAGTTTTAATATTGATATTTTTCACCGAAAGTATTCTTTTACTGGTGACTTCTGTTATAAGGCAGTCCTCGGGATCGGCAGTTTTCTTTTGTTATAACTAAACAGTGAAAGTACATAAAGATATATAGATAATGATTTGGGGACCTGAATTTCATCTTCGTTGTAACAGGTATTTCATAATAACCGTGTTCGTTATACAGTTCACTCTCATTATAAACTGATATAAAAAAAATTCATGATAAAAAAGTAAAATCTTTGGTCACATAACTTGGATTTTCTTTGTATTTTATTATTTTTGCAACCCTGATATAAAGAAATTTCGTTATAAAGAACAAATTTGATGGGTCCCAAGGACTTCCTTATATTGAGAGTGCACTGTAATGGGAGTGCACTGTATGTTTATGTTTCATAAGATGTGCGACTTTATCAGGATATCGTGGTGACAGGTCACAAATGATTATGTCTTCTACAAATTTTACCTGGAGTTATAGCCTGCTTAGGATGTTTAAAAAACACTCTACTCAAATATGACAGATTTTTCACCCGTTTCCTTTTGCAAAAGCAGGGCAGAACTTACAAACACTCTGTGGACCAACTTTAATAATTAAAGTATGCTATACTTTCTTCTATTTTTACACTCAGGAGTCAATGACTTTGTTTTTACTTGATGTGATTTGTGTAGAAATTGACATGGAAGCATTTCTTGCTTGCCCTATAGGTATTACATAATTAGACATTGGATTTGGTTGTCCTTAAAGGCAAGGTTCACCCTGATGTCAAGTTGGTTTGAACAAAAGCAGAACAATGAGAGAAACATATTAATGAAAGTTTGACGAAAATCCACCAAAGAATAGCGGAGTTATGAACTTTCAAAATGAATTTTTTAGTTTTAAATGTGACATCACATGCGAACAGCTACCCAATTGTCATGTTATATAAATTCCATAAAGTGCCATTTTCTCAGAAAATTGAAAATGATGTTACCTGTGCATTCAATATATAATTATAAACATTTCATACATGCTACTTTATGAAAAAAGCATTCAATTATCATAAACCATTAAAAACTGGCAATTTATTGAATTAATATTACATGATATGGGGAGCTACTCGTATGTGATGTCACAAAATTAAAACTTTGAAAGTTCATAACTGCTATTCTTTGGTGGATTTTTGCCAAACTTTTATTAATATGTTTCTCTCATTGTTCTGCTTTTATGAAAACCAACTTGATGTCAGGGTGGACATTATCTTTAAAGGAAATTTTCCCTAGATGTCCATGTGAATTCAGTGAATGAAGCAAATGAAGAGGAACTTGACATTGACAGTTGGAGAAAAATTGGATAATCCATTCAAGAGTATTGATTTCTTCAATGTTTGATTAAATCCCCAGGCAAGCACCCTGTTTTTGGCCATTCTGCAATAATTGTGATGTAACAGAACAACTGTTGAAATGGTTCAATCAATACACATTTCATTACATTTCTTTCACAGACAGAAACAGTTGCTTGCTCATTTCAGGAAGGCAAGGAAAAGCATCGCAATTCAAACATACATAACTAACAAGTACATCAAGATCGTATTTTTAATAATATTAAAAAAAAATGATTTTATGAAATTTATAAAATTTTAATGGGGCCAAGTTCTAATGTGACATCACAGCTCTAGCCAAGTTGCCAAAAGAGGATGTCCCATATGGGGATTTAATCAAACTTTGAAAAATTGTAACTTACTCTTGAATGAATTATTTATGCAAATTTTCATTGCCAAATTTCTCTTACTTTTTGCCATTTATTGACTCCACAGTTATGTTGTTGTTGTTGTTGTTATGCCTCCGCCCCGTAAGGGAGCCGGAGGCATTATGTTTTCGGGTTGTCCGTCCGTACGTCCGTGCGTCCGTACGTCCGTGGGTCC
>JZLH01S0509406.1:8736-21086 GCA_001188425.1 Eucidaris tribuloides
TGAACATACCATTGAAATAATGCCAACAAATTGAATATTGAATGATCAATATGAAAATTGTGTGCTCAAATTGGTTACTTTTACCTTTTAACAGTCTTTGTGGAAGTGCTGAACAAAAATGCGGAGGGGGGGGGTTCACATTGTTTCCCCCACCCCCACCTTTATAGTGTTAAACAGCTGTCAACCTTTGTCTATTTTTTCTTGATCAGCTGTTTGATGAATACCCCAATGACATTGAAGATCTGGAGGACATGATACATCGGGAGCAGGTCCAGGCTGAATGTCAGTATCCCACGGATGAGAGCGTGGTGAGAGACTATGAGAAGAGGAAGAGGGATATCAGACAGGTGGACTCTGAGGTAAGGAGTGGTAGGCGTGTTGTAAGAGGGATATCAGACAGGTGGACTCTGAGGTAAGGAGTGGTAGGCTTGTTCATTGACCTTGAATGCATTTCTGTGTCAGTACTTTATCAGATTATGTAGAGGAATGGTCCGTTGTTTTCAACTAATCTGTTTTGTATCAGAGTATCATAAAAATACCAAAGTTGACCCATCATTTGAAGGCCATATGAAATCGCACAGTATTAAAAAAAAGAAAATGGAAAAGTAGGTAAATAGAAATGAGATGTATAGTTTCAGGTTTGTTAGATATTTCAAGTACCTGAGGTCAGATGTTAATGCTTTCCAACTGCTGAGTTTTATTTCTCATCATTTTTGCTGCTTTATAATGGTATCATTGTGATATGTTAACAGCTTTGTGTGGTCAAAATTATGTTATTCTGCAATTACTGAACATTATCTTTAATTAGGTCGACCAGAAGCGGCAAGAGTTGGAACAACACAGGGACATGATAAATGAGTTAAAGCGAACCTGGCTGGATGAGCTGAACGTGTTGGTGAAGCAGATCAACGAGAAGTTCTCTCTGTTCTTCAATGCCATGGGGTGTGCAGGAGAGGTGGACCTACATTATCCCAATGAGGTGAGGTGATGATTAAAGTACATCAGAGATGGTAGGCAGCATCTCTCACCTGCTTACCCACTTGACTGCGGATCACGTATATGTACATGGTCTCAGATTACAGTGTCTGTGCGGAGCACATACATGTACGTGCTCAAGGTAATGCTTACATGTGTAGGTATGTAAGCTTTAGCACTGAAGTGTAAATACCCCTACAGTGTAACCAGCACCTGCATAGATGTTAAGGTATGACCAACAGAGGTCGCTCTTTCAAAAAAAATCCAAGCTGTTGCCAGAATAATTGGGGAAAGTCCTGATACAAAGTTCAAAATGGCGACTCACAGTGGAGGTTGTGGAGGAGACTTTGATGACAGATGGATTGAATACTGAACGTGTTAATGGTAGTATTCAAATATTCATGGACATACAAGGTACAAATTTAAGGATAATTCCAGTGAAAATCAATTTTATCCTTGATCAATGTTTGTCCAATTCCAACTGGCACTGCCAGTTGGTCTTGTAGTCCCATTCGTAAGGAACCGTGTAGTAATACCCTTCAGCACACGATGGTGCATTGTTCGAAGTAGCCCATAGCAGTCAAGTGCTTAACGGGTTATATCAAGTTTGGTGTTCGTGTTGGTGTTGGTGTTGGTGTTGATGTTGAAATAATATAATTAGCTACTATTTTGAGCTTCATCAGTGCATTATAAAAGGCATTGACGTGATTGGGAAAAGTAAAAAATACCTCCAGAACCAATTGAGTAGAAACATATACCAATATATATCCTGGCTAGAGTGTATATTCAGGCTGGATTAATATGTCTTAAATTTGTTTGCTTGAGATAAAACATTCATTATCATCACACAGTGCTGAATGACTTCCTGTTAAACTTATAGTGTTGGCCAAATATGTCACTAGTTATGTACAAATATTGGAGTCAGGACATATTTGTTTGTGTAATAATAGCTGCCTAATCGTGCATATTTTACTTACACAAGTATCTGTCCCCTGCAATTTTGTATTTGCAGGAGGACTATGACAAGTATGGTATCCGCATCCGAGTCAAGTTCCGAAGCAACGAGCAGCTGCAGTTGTTGACGTCCACCTACCAGAGTGGTGGGGAGAGGAGTGTGTCTACCATCCTATACCTCATGGCCCTACAGGAACTCAACAAGTGTCCCTTCAGAGTGGTGGATGAAATCAACCAGGTAAGAGAAGGATTCTTGTCGATATCAACAAGTTGGGAGATATCACAAGTTCACAACTATCTACTTTGGTGTTTTAATGTAGACTATAAAGAATGAAGTTCAACCTGTTCACTTATTGAACATATCACAACTATCTACTCCATTGTTCTAATGTAGGCGAAAAGAATAAAGCTCAGCTGATTATTCATATATTGAGGAAAGACAATATGGTCCTATTGATTTACAGTTTTATGTCATGTTGATTTACCCATTGGTATTTTCGTTTTCTTTTGTTTACCTGTAACAGGTATAAAGAAGAGCCGTTTGACAATAAACCCCTCCCCCATACATACACACACTCATACACACAAACAAACAACAACAACACAACAAATTTAGTGAGATCAGTAAAGTGAAACATTGAAGCCCAAGTATAGTTTTGGTCAATCAATCATAAACAAAGATGGTATAGTCATGCTACATATCACGAATTAGTTTTTGAAATATCAGGGAGGAGATATCACTGTGTACATTTCCTATGGCAAAAAAAGTTGGGGGATCCCCAACTTTTTTTTTCTCATCAATTTCTTAAAAATGGAAGTATTTAGAGCATGCAATTTCCAAGAGCAGTAAAAGATGATACAGGACTCTATTTCAAAAACACAGGAGAATATTTCACTTTTTACCATTTACCAAAACTATACACTGCCTTTGTTATAGTTCTAATTTGCTTATATTCTGCTCTCCACAGGGAATGGATCCAGGCAATGAAAGGAAAGTGTTTGAGTTTGTTGTGGAGACAGCTTGCCGAGAAAACACGTCTCAGTACTTCCTTATCACACCAAAGGTAGTTGATTTAACAATTTTACCTGTCGTCACAAACAAACAACCTGCTACATCTGTACTTTTCACTTACATTGATGAAATAGATGTGTTTTGAGTGATTTTTGGAGGGTGGGGATATTTTCTGTGCATAAGATATTTATCTACCACCTTATGTTCATTACAGAGTCAGAAGCTATTTGAAATTAAGTTTTCTTTGATTTAAAGCAGTCATACTAAACACCACACAGAACTGCCTAGTCAGCAGATGCTGCCTTAATTTTCAACCAAAGTTCTGTTAATTTAAACTCTTTGATTTGATCGATGAAGAAAAATGCTAGGATTATAGGGAAATGGCAAGATTGGAAGTACGAGGGTAGATCGAAAAGTTCTCAGCCTCACCAAGAAGGGTTGTCAGGATACTCCTAGTTCATGGTTATTTTTCATCATAGTCCCCCTTCACCTCAATGCACTTTGTCTAGCGGTGCTCCAACATTCTGATGCCTTTATGGTAGATGGCTTCATTTTGGTCCTTCAGGTAGGACTCTACAGCCTTAATGACGTCGTCATCCGACTCAAAATGGCGTCCACGAATGTGGGATTTGAGTTTGGGACACAGGTAGAAGTCAGATGGGGCCAGACCTGGTGAATAAGGTGGGTGGGGCAACAATTCAAACCCACACTTGGTATCTTCAGCCACTGCAACTTGCGCTGTGTGGACAGGTGCATTGTCCTGCAGCAGAAGGACACCAGCACGCAGCTTTCCCCTGCGGTTTGTCGTAATAGCTCCTTTCAGCTGACGTAATTCTGAGGCGTAGCAGCTCTCAGTGATGGGCTGACCTCTTTGGAGGTAGTCAATCATAATGAGACCCTTGCTATCCCCCAAAACAGAGGTCATTATCTTCCCAGCAGATGCCACTTGCTTGAACTTCCTGGGAGGGGGAGCTCCATGGTGCTTCCACTGCTTCCTTTGCATATTTGATTCTGGCTCAAAGTGATGAACCCATGTTTCATCCTGGGTGACAATTCTAGCAAAGAAATTGTCTGGATCAGTCTGGAAGCAGGCCAGAAGTTCCTTTGAAGTATCGAGTCTGGCAAGCTTCTGATCTGGAGTCAACATTCTCGGAAACCATCTTGCGGACAGCTTGCTCATACCTAAGATGTCAGTTAAAACACCCTGCACTGAACCATAACTCCTCGCGTCAGCGCAAGAATGCCCTTAGATGCGCTTGATTAAAAAACCATCAGTGCAGAAAGGCCCTTATGGAACACGCGCGTCAGTGCAGAAAGGCCCTCATGGAATACGCGCGTCAGTGCAGAAAGGCCCTTACATTAACATGTGCGCGTGTATACTAACGGCATTATACTGCGGTCATGCGCGTGTTCCATTACGGCCTTTGTGCAATGGCGCGCACGTTCCATAAGGGCCCGGTAAGGGCCTTTCTGCACTGACAGGTTTTTTAATCAAGCGCGTCTAAGGGCGTTCTTGCGCTGACGCGACGATTTACTGATGCCCATAGTGTCAGCTATGTGCTGAATAGTTACACGTCTGTCTTTCAGCACCATGCTGTGAATGGTGTCCACTTGTTATTCTGTTGTTGAAGATCGTGGGCGTCCGGACCTTGGATCATCCTCTTTACTCTACCTTCCCCGCTTGAATTCAGCAGTCCACTTCTTTACAGTGGAATAGGAAGGAGAGCCATCACCAAGTGTTTGTTTTATGCAGATATTTAATCACCGCACGAGCTTCTTTTGTGTCCATTTTTGGATCTTCACTAGATCTGAAGACTTTCAAAGAGCCTCACCTAAAAATAGATAAAGACAGACGTATAAACGTTAGTGCATAACCATACAAGGCATAATAGTTTACAACTGCATCATAGATTTGGAGATGCTGCCCTGCCTTCTAGGTGAGGCCGAGAACTTTTTGATATACCCTCGTAGTCATCAATTTAGGTCACAATGCTCCAAGAATAATGTTTAAAGTTTCCGAAAATGTCATAATAGTAGAGTCATTTTCCTTAGATCCGTGACCATGTTAATGCTACCTTTATTTTTCAACGGATTTGGTTAAATGGACCTTTTTTTTAGAAAATATAGCTCCTATGCACTTTTCAAAAATGGCGGGAAAATTGTGTAAAACGGCCATTTTTCAAACTGGCCGCCGACGCCATTTTGAAATACATAAAACCTAGTATTTCTAGAACTGTAATCCCTATATCAACAAATAAGGTATCATTTTGCCTGTATCCTGCATGCTGAACCTTATGAAACAATTTTCAAAACAGTTTGGGTTCGTCTTGACCTCTAAATCCAAGATGGCCGCCAACGCCATATTGAAAATCATAAAACTTAATATCTATATAACTGTAATGACTATATAATGGGAGGGCTGGGTGGGTTCCCGTGTGTACGAAATGTACCCTAATTTATTCTTCACAGGCATGGACTAGACCATCAGACATAACAACAAAGTGGGGGTAGTATTTAGCTACCCCGGCACTTTTTTCACTAGAGGGCGTTTTCAAAATGGCCGCTAAAATGCCATTTAAGACTACATAACAACGTTTTCATAGCCACTATATGGGGTGAAATGGCCCAGTTTTTCAATGTTTTCCTATATTTGTTGATTTTAAATGTAAAGAACGGTCAGATTCACCCATTACCTGAGTATTCCTTGTAGAGGGCGCTTTTCAAACTGGCTGCCAAATGCAATTTAATGCCTTATGATGATGTTTTCATAGCCATAATATTGGGGGAAATGGCCTAGTTTCTCGGAGTTTCCCTATTTGTTGATGTAAAATGTATAGAGGGGTCAGATTCACCAATTAACTGTATTCCTAATAGAGGGCGCTTTTCAATATGACTGACAAATACCTTCTAATAACATTTTCATAGCCATAATATGGCGGGAAATGGCCCAGTTTTTCAGAGTTTCCCTATTTGTTGATGTATGGACTGTAGGGCGAGGCCATTTATCGTGATTTTCCGTAGTCCCATCAGTGGTATTTTACAAATCCCTAATGATGATTATTCAAATGTTACTAAACCCGTAAATGTTAGGGTAGACTTTTGCTACCCCGGCACTTTTTTCGCTAGAGGGCGTTTTCAAAATAACCGCCAAAATACCACTTGACATACAATAATATTTTCTTAGCCACTATCTGCGGTGAAATGGCTCAGTTTTTCAGTGTTTTTGTATATTTCTTCATGCCAAATGTAAAGTTGGGGCAGATTTACCAATTAAATGTATTCCCGATAGAGGGCGCTTTTCAAAATGGCTGTTCAATGCCATTTAATGCCTAAAAATGATGTTTTCATAGCCATTGTATGGGGTAACATGGCCCAGTTTTTCAGAAATCAACTACTTGTTGATATAAATTGTATAGTAGTGTCAGATTCACCACTAAACTATATTCCTCATAGAGGGCGCTTTTCAAAATTGCTGCCAAATGCTATTTAATACGTTGTAATGATGTTTTCATAGCCACTATTTGGGTGAAATGGCCAGGTTTTCAATGTTTTCGTATATATGTTGATATCAAATGTATAGAGTGGTGAGATTCACCAATAAATGTATTCCTGATCGATAGAGGGTGCTTTTCAAATTGGTCACCAAATGTCATTCAATAACTTACGATGATTTTTCATAGTCACTTTTTTGGAAAATGGCCCGGTTTTCAATGTTGATGTCAAATGTATAGAGGGGTTAGATTCCCTAATTAACTGTATTCCTCAGGCTGATGTAGGGCACTCTTCAAAATGTCCACCAAATGCCATGTAATACCTTATACACTATGTTGTAAAATGGCCCAATTTGTTTCCAATGTTTGTCGATGTTTCAATCCAAATATAATTTTACCAGTATTTTAGAGAAATATGACTAGATTTCATTCTTTACACACACAAAACATTGTTCAGAATCATCTGCAGTAGCAACAACTTAAAGATTTAAGCATGCGAATTCTGTCATTATGGTTCATAAACCCAAACTAGGAAAAAATAAGGAAAGGATACCATAAGGAGCCTCACACTTTGTTTCCAAAAAAATAAATACTTGTCATATGTAGGCATTCATTATGATTGCCAACTATTTATTACAATCCTGTGCCATTCAATCGTGACTTGGTGGGTTTTTGCAAGAGGAAGACTGGGTCCTGGTGGTATCTACAGAATTTACAGCATGATCGGCTTTTGGTTCGGCACATGCATTATTTGTTGCTCACTTGGCGCACTGGGTGTATTCTTGTGGGATGCTTGGAAACTTGGAAAGATGGCCATATCTGGCGTTAGTAACTCCTCTACTTCGACAAATCCATAAGAGTTGAGTCCAATGCATGTGACTTGGCAGAGAGAATTGATACCATCTGAAATGTGGGGTAGCATGCTCTTATTACATAGCTCGGTGAAGGCAGCTTACTTCCTGTGGTGGTGAGTGTACGTTCTTGGGCCATGGTTTCACTCTTAGTAATTCTCCAAAGTACTAGTGCTCGGTATACCTCTGCATTGGCCATACTGGTATCCCAATTTGGATCATATAGGCTTTTGCCGAAGTCCACAAGATAATCTGTTACATCAGTTGGGATAAGATCTCTGGATGTGACTACACAAGTAAATTGGGTACTTCGGCAGAAACCTTTATGTCCGAGTTGCCAAAGCAGAAGGATATCTAGCACAAGTATTCCAGAGAGGAACTAAGTGTGAAACCATGGACTAACTAAGGTCATACATAACACTACGGAAAAGGTCTTAATCTGGATCAAATGCCTTTGACATGGTATATATGCAATAACTTCACACATTCAGAGAGCTTGCTACGCGCCACATTTCATATGGTATCAATTCTCTCTACCGAATCGCATGCATTGGACTCAACTCTTTATGGATGCCAGATACGGCCATCCAACTAATACCTCTTACTGTTTCAGTGCGCTAAGTGTGCGACAATGCACATGCTGAAGCAAAGGCCTACCATGCCGTAAGTTCTGTAGATGCCACCAGGATCCAGTAGAAAATACTGTACTCCTTCTTGCAAGAACCCAGCAGGTCACATTTGAATCATACACGATTGCAATAAATAGTTGGTATACCCCCTCTATCAGGAATTCAGTTAATTGGTGAATCTGACCACTTTATACATTTTACCTGTACTGGACTGTAGGGCATTGACCAAATAACGCTCTAGAAAAAATGTTCCGTAGTCTCCAGATTGGTATTGAAAAATATCATTACAATTTGATAAAGATGAAGTTGCTGATGAGAAAACACATTTGTTCTCCAAGTTTTATTTGCGCATTGATGAGATAATCGACTTATTATTGAGGCAAGTTCTCAGTCCCATTCGTAGAAGAAGGAATCACCGTGAATAGCGATTTCACGGACACGAACATTAGTTACTAGATCAGCATTTACAGCTATGTTATTAATATTTATTAAGGCCTGTGGCTCTACATTATGCGCACCGGAATACACAGGTGAAGGAATTCTTTTCAATGACTTTAACAAAAGCCAGTCACACAGTCCTCCGTCATTTATAGAAAAGTTGCACCTCACTGAAGTTTGTATTCAGTATTCAAACATCTGTGGATTCACAAACACATTGTGACTACACAGGTTGTCAAGCACTCCTTAGATTGTGAATGAGGATGTGACGGCGTGGTATTCCAGCCACGTAATTTATTTTTACACATGCACAGTGAAAGTCTGCGGTAGTTTGTACATTGATAAATCGTACTTGGTCACGACATTATAAATAGCCGTCATAATTAATTTATTTTCGCAAAAACGCGCAAATGGTATTAGGATAATAAAGCCCATTTTCGGGTTTAGTAATATTCAAATAATCATCATAAGGGATTTGTAAAATACCACTGATGGGACTACGGAAAATCACGATAAATGGCCTCGCCCTACAGTCCATACATCAACAAATAGGGAAACTCTGAAAAACTGGGCCATTTCACCCCATATAGTGGCTATGAAAACGTTGTTATGTAATCTTAAATGGCATTTTAGCGGCCATTTTGAAAACGCCCTCTAGTGAAAAAAGTGCCGGGGTAGCTAAATACTACCCCCACTTTGTTGTTATGTCTGATGGTCTAGTCCATGCCTGTGAAGAATAACTTGGGTACATTTCGTACACACGGGAATCCACCCAGCCCTCCCATTATATAGTCATTACAGTTGTATAGATATTAAGTTTTATGATTTTCAATATGGCGTTGGCGGCCATCTTGGATTTAGAGGTCAAGACGAACCCAGACTGTTTCGAAAATTGTTTCATAAGGTCTAGCATGCAGGATATAGTGCAAAATGATACCTTATTTGTTGATATGGGGATCACAGTTCTAGAAATATTAGGTTTTATGTATTTCAAAATGGCGTCGGCGGCCATTTTGAAAAATGGCTGTTTTACACAATTTTCCCGCCATTTTTGAAAAGTGCACAGGAGCTATATTTTCTTAAAATAGGTCCATTTAGCCAAATCCGTTGAGAAATAAAGGTAGCATTAACATGGTCACGGATCCTAGGGAAATGACTCTACTATAAGTATACATTTCTTCTTTTTTGTACAATTATATCAAGAAATGTTGTGATTGTCAAATTTGTGTAACTTTTTTAGGCATCAGTTTCTATCAGGGGTGGAGATTAATTCAATACTTTTAAATTAATGCTGACCTTGTTTCTCCTCAATGAAACAATTCGAGGCAAATCCTATTAGCCTTATACACTCTAGGGTACACATTGATATATGTTTCATCTCATTTGGTCTTTAACCCTATTTTAACTGGGCTATTTCAGACCAGGTTTTACTGGGGGGGGTCCCCTTCAGATCTCTTGCCGCCGATCACATGATCGCCGCGAAAATTTGCATGCGCATAGAGCCGGATGTAAACTACATGACTGTAGAGTAAAATTTTCAAAAAAAATAATTTTTTCTATTTTTTAAATAATTGTGCAAATAAGTGCATGAAATTATGTTTTTGCATATAACTCACTTACAATAGCTAGTAGAATACTAATTTTTTGTGAAAATATTAATTCTGACATTTCTCACAATAGTCTACAAAAAAATTTGCCAAATTGGAATTAATTTATGTATTTTATTGTTTTGTGAATTTCTTATGTATTTCTTTGTTTTTTACCTTTTATTTTCTATTGTATTTTCGATGAAATTTGTTGTGGACACTTATGCAATCATAAACAGCATAAAATTAATTCATTTCAATCAGTAAAAGCAAAAATAATCAATGATGATTTCTGGCTGAAAACACAATTTCCATTGATTTTGTACACGAAATCACGTTTTTGAGCGATTTTGGGGTTGACATGCATGCATAAAAAGTTGCGCAGTGTCGTAATGGTACGTCCAATTTTCGCAAAAACAGTATCAAAAGATGCGCAAGACTTGAAAGTAAACAGTCAGTGAGCGACGCGATCAAAAAAGTTTCGCGGCGCATGGTCTCGGAAATTGTTGCAGGGGGGGGCGTCAAATGACCCCCCCCCCCTGTTAATATAGGGTTAAGGATTTTTTTTTTTTTTTGCTTTTCCTAGTCATGTCACTGCCCTGTGATAGGATATTAATGTTTTTAATAGAAGTATTTAAGAGCATGCGATTTTCAAGAGCAGTAAATTAATGTTAATTCCAGTAATTTAATGTTTATTCCAGTTAAGATTATTCTAATAGAGTGAAATTACATTGCATTTTATTTGTGGTCTTGCCTCAGTTGCTGCCGAACCTCAAGTACGGTCCCAAGATGAAGGTGCTGTGTGTCTATAACTCCCACTGGATGGTGTCTCACAAGGATTGGAACATTGACAGGTTTATCAGAGGAAAGGAGAGGCTGAACAGAAGAATGGAAGGATACCATGACTAATGCTGCCTGGGCTAGGAAGCTACATGGACTAAAGCTGCCTGGCAATCTCCTATGACAGTAGCATATTTTGGTGCAATGCCATCAGTATGCATTAAGTAGTGACATCACTGCACTTGAGTTGTTTTTGTTTTTTCTTATGGGTGTCTTGATTTTTCTAAGTTTCACATGATGAAATAAATTCCATCCCCAATGTAATGACAAATTGGTCAAAGATTTGCTTCTAGCCAGATTTGAACCAGGGATCTTGGGATTAGCAGACTATCTGTCTAACCACTGACCTAGCTGAGATTTAGTGAGAGCAATCAAAAGTTTGCATGGTTATTGCATATGGCCGTGCTATATGTTTGCAGTGATCATCAGTGTGTGATGTGACATTAGTACTTAATGCATATTGATACTCGGCTGATCATTTCATCAAAATATTCAGTATCAAGTTGAGTTCCTCCATCAATAGACAGTTTACAGGAATACAGGCAAATATTTGGGAAACAAGCAAAAACAATGCTGTAATTTGTTCACATAATCAAGGCTGCTTATGTGACAGTGTGAGAAACACAGTACAGCTTGAGAATTTTTTTAGCACGTTTTATGGAATTTTCTGAAATAAAATGGATTTATCACATTGAATTTGAAAAGTTGAAATAAATTTAAATGTTTTCAACAGTTGTCTCCCACATACTCTAACAAGAATAGGCATAGAACTTCATCAGTAATGGGGAGGACTCGTTTTAAAAGGGACTTTGCTGGAATATATTCCCCGTGGGAATAAATTATCAAGCATTATTGTGTTGAAACAAAAGAGGGTGCCACTCCCTTCTGCCTTAAGGTGCACCCTGTAGGCAATCTGGATCCAGACTGGTTCTGTTATCAAGAAACAAATCTGAGGCCTTCAACTGATCCTACATTTCCTACTTTTTCCTTCTTTGTGAAGATCTTAAGTTTCCTATTTTCCCCCCTAAAATCCCCATTTTCATACTTTTTGTCCAAAACTCCCTTTGTGATATGTTTAGTATTTGTTTGGAGTTGAGTAGTCTTTACAGCTTGGTGCTGAAAGTACTGTTACTACCATCATCACCTCTTTGTGAAGGAAAATTCATTTCCGCGGATTTCTGCTTTTTAGCCAATTTTAGAATTTTTTTTCCACGTATTTCGCACGTTTCCATTTTCTTTTGGGATTACATCTGCAAACACTACTTATAAATATCCTACTTTCCTCCTACTTCAGTGGATTGAATCATACTTTTCTGCTACTTTTTTGGGAAGTTTGCTCCTAATTTTCTCATACTTTTCCAATCAAGCAGACTTGAAGGCCTGAAACTTGTACAAATCACACATTTCAATATATGTCATTTCAATACCACATGATCATTCTCATATTCCAAGTGCACAGATTCTTTGCTCCCCATGCAATCAAAATATGATCACATGACAAGTAGAATGTGTTGATTACAGTGTGTGAAAGAATACAATATTTTTTGTTTGGTGGTGCCACATATGCATACACG